>CAKXYN010000036.1:11197500-11492500 GCA_935064755.1 Tragelaphus eurycerus | reverse complement strand
CACTTTGTTCACTTGTGTTTTGGGGTTGTTCCTTTTCTCATTCCTTAAGAATGACCTTGGATTTAAAACACACACACACATACATTCATACACTACTACATATTTTCTCTTTCTTTTTGCTTCTACAAATATTAAAATTGTCCATCACTAGTTACTAGTTTGAGTAATTACTTATAAATTAAGTTCTCTATATATTAAATATTAATACAAACATCTGCTTTCTTTGACTATGCAGGTAAAAGGCTTGAGCATTAAAGTAACTTTATGTCCTGTGTGTGTTAAAATGATACAGAATGTACATAGTGATTTTGTATATTATGATCACAGACAGAAAACATTTATAAATGTATATTAATGAATATACTCATGAATTTATACATTAAATCATACTTTGAATTTATCTTTTTAACTCAACAAGAATCTATTTAAAATCTACTTATGCAGACACTGTACTGGGTATTAGGTGGGATGTGAATGAGTTCAAAGAAATAGACCCTGCTCACAAAGGTCTTGGAATGAAAACTAAAAAGTAAACATATTCAGAGAAACTAGAGAAAACATTAAAAATGGCAATGATTTCACAATTACACACCATCATTTGATTGCAAAATTGGTAAAGCTTTGAGAATTAATGGAATACTGAGAATATGTAAGCAACAAGATTTCTTAGAAGAGGCGAGATTGACGTAGAGCATGTAAAATAGATCAATGAAAAACAAATAGTGTTCATTGGTGACCTTGTCTTTACAGCAGTGATAATTCACTCATTATTCATGGTAGTTATACATCTACTCTGGAGGCAGTGGGATATACATATTAACAAGACTGACAGCATTACAGAGATATTTTCCAATAGTTGCTTTTGCAGTTACTGAATCTTTACTATGTGCCAGGCACTGTGTTAAAGGCTTACACACTTCATTATCTAATTCTTGGATAAGTCTAAAAAAAGGTACTATTCCTTGGTAGGTAGATTAGGAACAGAAGCTTAAAGAGGTTGCCCAAGGTCAGACTGCTGTAGGGTGGTACTTTGCTGAGCTGGTATTGATTGCCTTGCTCCCTTTTCCCCCTTTCTATCTGCAGGGTTCCTAGGTCTTCATAGTAGCTGCTGCTGCTACTGCTGCTAAGTCGCTTCAGTCGTGTCCGACTCTGTGTGACCCCATAGACGGCAGCCCACCAGGCTCCCCCGTCCCTGGGATTCTCCAGGCAAGAACACCGGAGTGGGTTGCCATTTCCTTCTCCAATGCATGAAAGTGAAAAGTGAAAGTGAAGTCGCTCAGTCGTGTCCGACTCTCAGCGACCCCATGGACTGGAGCCTACCAGGCTCCTACGTCCATGGGATTTTCCAGGCAAAAGTACTGGGGTGGGGTGCCACCAGCCTCTAATTCAAACATACCTTCAGTGTTCAAGGAGTCATTTTAAATTGCTCTGTGATCTTTCCTCAAGTGTTGGTCAGTTTGGCAAGCATTAACTGAATAATTACTGTGTGCTAAATGCAATGAAAAAAGCTTGTGAAGCTAATACATATTCCAGGTTTCTAAGGACCCACATTTTAGTAAGAGCAGAACTCAACAGTGGCTATAAATATACAAGATATTAATATACAAATAATGCATCTCCAGGGATAAGATGGACAAGAATTCAGAGGGAGAAAAGGTGGTATTTGACCTGAATTTTGAAGGATAACTTCCTTAGTTTGCCAGTTCCTCAAGATTGACCAGGCTCTGGACCAAGCATAGTGTTTCTGAAAACTTATGGTTGTGCAACCTGATCAGAGTTAGAAGTTCTTATGGAGGTGAGAAAATGAGTGGGAGTTAGATCATGAAAGGTGATCTTGAATGTCACAGGACAGATTTGACTTACACCTTGAAAGAAGTGGGGAGTCACAAAAATTTTTCATGTAAAGAGTCTCTTGATGGGACATTTTTTGGGGGGCGGGGGAAGAATAAAGAGAGTGAAACAAAAAGCAAACTAAGAGATAAAGTAGAGATGCTGAAATAGAAAGTTCACAGAGGAAGTGTTTAGAAGATACAGTTAATACAACATGCTGGCTGATGGACTGGGGAGAAATTCAGAACGATATTGAGTTTTCTACTTTGGGGGATTGGCAGGATGGCAGAGGGAGACAAGAGATACATGAGAAGTCATTTGGGGCCAGGATGTTATTTTTGTGTATTTAAAAGTGAAAATTCTTTCAAGTATGAGAGAATTTGGTGGTTTCTAAACAAATGGGGTAAAAGAGAACAGTGGTATAAGGGAGAAAAACTACTTTTATTACAGTAACGCATAATTAGGACAACATGGCTTAATATAAGAGCCAAAAGAAACTGCTAATGAACCTACAGTTAGGGAGATGTATCTAATGGTCAACGCACCTTTGTCAGGGTGGACCCATATGGGAAGTCTGTTTAGAAATGAGTAACAGTTTGGATGACTGGAAATTGAAAACAGAAGAGCAGGTTGTCCATTGGAGCAAGGTTTCCAAAGACGAGGGGAGTGATGTCTACAGCATAGGTGATACGATTAGCTTTGTAGATTAGGTCAGCAGATCATGGCATAGACATTGGTTAAAGTACCTACCTTGTCCCAGGCACTAAGCTAGGTTATGGGGATACAGATGGGACCCAGAGAGACATGGCCTTTGCCTTCATGGAGCAGTGCAATATGGGATGTAGACAAAACTTTTAACACATGGTGTTGAGTGCTATGAGGAGAGAAACAAAGGGCTAAAATGGAAAATACCTGGGTGGGATATGGATAGGCAAGTCAGTGACTGAGTCATCAGGGAAAACCTGTCTCTGAGAAGATGATATTTTAAGCTGAGATATGACAGACAGAAAGAATAAGTAATGTATATGAAGAGCAGGGAGAGCCCTGCTAGAAAAAATACCTTATCTGAGAGTTTAGCTAACCTATTGGTCTTCCCAGGTGACTCAGCGATAAAGAATCTGCCTACCAATGCAGAAGATGCAAGAGACATGGGTTGGATCCCTGGGTGGGGAAGATTCCCTGGTGAAGGGAATGTCAACCAACTCCAGAATACTTGCCTGAAAAATTCCATTGACAGAGAACCCTGGTGGGCTATAGTCCCTGAGGTTGCAAAGGGTTGGATGTAACTGAGCATGTACTTCTTGGATTCCATGGTACTGTTACCTTGGCATCCATTTTGTTTGGCCAAGTGGCCTTCAGAAACTTTAAACTAACACCAGCCCCCTCATGCAAGCACATGCCCTAGATAACAGCCAGGGTTGCAAGAAAATGAAAGTTTCTGATATGACTTCACCAACAATCCTTGAGATCAGCAGTCTCCCCCACCACCCAGGACCTTTCCTTGTGTGATTTATGGATAAGATCCCCTTGGAGCTTACCAAATCCACTCTTTTGGCTTCAACTGAATAATTCAGCCTTAGCTAGTGAAGCCCGAAACACTCTGCTCACAGACCCTAACAAAGCATGTGTCCCATGTCTTATTGCTCTCATGGTCTGCACTCTGCCTTGACCTCCCCATGTTACCCCTTAAGTATGCTATGTACCTCCCCCAGGACCTATGAGTAGGAAATTTCTCTATTTCACTTTCTCTTGTGGTTTATTGTTAAATAAGACATCATCTGGCAGTTTGTGCTCCCCTTAACAAACACTGATTTAACAAAGTCATAACACATTCCTTAGCAATTGCAAAGCTTCTGTGGTAGAAACTGGACACCAGACATGGAACAATGGACTTCCACCAATGGGAAAACAGCAGTGGTCACAGGACTTAAAAAGGTCAGGTTTCATTCCAATTCCAAAGAAAGGTAATGCCAAACAATGTTCAAACTACTGCACAATTGCATTCACCTCACATGCTAGCAAAGTAATGCTCAAAATTCTCCAAGCAAGGCTTCAGTAGTACATGAACTGAGAACTTCCAGATGTTCAAGCTGGATTTAGAAAAGGCAGAGGAACCAGAGATCAAATTGCTAACATCTGTTGGATCATAGGAAAAAACAAGAGAGTTCCAGAAAAAACATCTACTTCTGCTTTATTGGCTACACCAAAGCCTTTGATTGTGTGGATCACAACAAACTGTGGAAAATTCTTAAAGAGATGGGAATATCAGGCCACCTTACCTGTCTCCTGAGAAATTTGTATGCAGGTCAAGAAGCAACAATTAGAACTGGACACGATACAACAGATAGGTTCCAAATTGGGAAAGGAGTATGTCAAGGTTGTATATTGTCACCCTACTTATTCAACTTATATGCAGAGTACATCATGCAAAATATCAGACTGGATGAAGCAAAAGCTGGAATCAAGATTGCCGGGAGAAATATCAACAACCTCAGATATGCAGATGACACCACCCTCATGGCAGAAAGCGCAGAGGAACTAAAGAGCCTGTTGATGAAAGTGAAAAGCAGAGGGAAAAAGATGACTTAAAATTCAACATTCAAAAAACAAAGATCATGGCCTCTGGTCCCATCACTTCATGGCAAATAGATGGGGAAACAATGACAAGACTATTTTCCTGGGCTCCTAAATCACTGCAGATGGTGACTGCAGCCATGAAATTAAAAGGAGCTTTCCCCTTGGCAGAAAAGCTATGACCAACCTAGACAGCATATTAAAAAGCAGAGACATTATTTTGCCAGCAAAGGTCTGTCTAGTCAAAGCTATGGTTTTTCCAATAGTCATGTATGAAAGTGAGAGTTGGACCATAAAGAAAGCTTAGCACCAAAGAATTGATGCTTTTGAACTGTGGTGTTGGAGAAGACTCTTGAGAGTTCCTTGGACTGCAAGGAGATCAAGCCGGTCAGTGCTAAAGGAAATCAGTCCTGAATATTCATTAAAAGGACTGATGCTGAAGAACTGACTCACTGGAAAAGACCCTAATGCTGGGAAAGACTGAAGGCAGGAGAAGGGGATGACAGAGGATGAGATGGTTTGATGGCATCAGTGGCTCAATGGACATGAGTATAAGCAAGGTCCGGGAGTTGGTGATGGACAGGGAAGCCTGGCATGCTGCAGTCCATGGGGTTGCAAGGAGTTGGACACTGAACTAATTGACTGGTAGAAAACACCCTGGTAAGTTAGAGGAACTGAAAAGAGGTGAGCAAGTGTCTGATCACACAGGACTTTATAAGTCATCGTGATGAAGTTTGGTTTTATCAATGGACAGCCACTGAAAGATGGCATAATCATATCTATTTCAGTATCATTCTTGTTATATGGAGAAGGAAGTAGATGGCATTATAGTAAAAACAGCAAAATGAGGTAGATCATTGTCAGTAGAGTATTCTAGGTAAGAGATGGAGTGCCCTGAGTCTGGTCATCGTGGAGACAGAAAAATGAATGGGTTCAGCACATGTGGGGCTTGCTGATGGATTGATATAGAGTGAGGGTAAGAAAGGAACTAAATCTGATTCCTGGGTTTGGTGCCATTGAGTGAGGTGATAAAGATGAGGACACAAGGAAGTAGAAATGCAAGACAGAGTGTTGACAGTGAGTTTGGAGATGCAATTTTGGGATTGATTAGTCTGTAAGTGGTATTCAAATCCTTGTGACTATGTGAGTAAGAGGCAGAACAGTGTTGCAAATAAAGAGAAAGAAAAGGAGTTAGTTTGGTTATCCATATAGATGGGCTTCCCTGATGGATCAACAGTAAAAAAAATCCACCTGCCAATGCAGGAGACCCAGGTTTAATCCCTGGATCAGAAAGATACAGTGGAGAGCAGAATGGCTACCCACTCCAGTATTCTTGCCTGAAGGATTCCATGGACAGAGGAGCCTGGCTGGCTGGCTACAGCTCATGGGGTCGCAAAGAGTCAGACGCAACTGAGCAAGTAACACATACATACACACACACACACACACACACACACACACACACGTCCATATAGATAAGTTTCCAGGAAAGGTAAAAATTTGAAGGGGCCTCTAATTACTAATATATATATATATATATATAAAATATATATATTTGTATACACACATATATATATTTGTATACACACATATATATATTTGTATACACACATATATATATTATACACACATATATATATATGTATACACACATATATATATTTGTATACACACATATATATATATATGTATTTTGTTCTGGTGAATAGAAACTAATGGCTCATTTTGGTGAGGATGTTGGGTATGGGGTCAAAGCTTGTAAACAGTAGCAAAATGCATAAATAAATCTTTAAGAGAGACAGAGATAATCATGAAAGTATAAAAGTATTGACAAGCCAGTGCATTGGGAGGCCACGGATTTAGGGGTTTATCACAGCATTAGTCCATTTGATTAAATCCCCCAAGCATTGCCCAAAGTGAATGATCAATCAGATTGATTGGTTTTGGAGTTGGCAGGAAAAATAGAAGGGATGTTTGTGGGAAAGGGAGGGAGGATGTTAGTAAAAGAATTACTGCAACAAGAGCTTTTGAGCTGAGGAAGAAACAAATGAAATTAGAAGGGAATAAATGAGAGAAAAGAAGGGTTTTTAAAAATTATGTGTGTGTGTGTTAAGTCACTTCAGTCATGACCAACTCTTTGCCACCCCATGGACTGTAGCCTGCCTGCAGGGCTCCTCTGTCCATGGAATTCTCCAGGCAAGAACACTGGAGTGGGTTACCATACCCTTCTCCAGGGGATCTTCTGACCCAGTTATCGAACACTCATCTCTTATATCTCCTGCATTAGCAAGCGGGTTCTTTATCACTAGCATCACCTGGGAAGCCCATTTAAAAAATTAAGAGATCTTAAAAACAGCTTTTGTTGCAGTAAGAATATGGAATTTAAACATTAAATGGAAGGGGGAAAATATTGAGTTGAAGGATTAAGGAATGATTGAAAGTAGCAAATGAGATATGGGGATTAGCTTAATAAAATTCTCAGGTTTCCATCTTGGGTGATGGGTGGGGAGTCCTTCAATGCACCAACCTAGGGACACAAGGAAACTAGATTCCTACCCTCCCTCAACAGAAGGATAATAAATACTAAGTCTTTTGTTGCACATGTAAGTTTGAGTTGCTTTTGGGGCATCTACATGGATCTTTCCTTTAGACAGTTACAGCATAAAAGAAGGGCTCAGGATTATGATCTAGAATGGAGAAAGATAAGGATTTAAGTGGTAGAATTTAGAGAAGTGAAATTGCCCTTGGGAGGACAGAACACAAGAATTTGACTGACTCTGACTTTACATGAATAATAACATTCATCCTCAACTCAAGTCCCTCCATTGTCTCATCTGACATGTAAGAGCAATCATCTGTGTTGATATGATTCTCCAGACACAGGCGGGTTTTGTTACTTGCCTAGAGAAAGTTCCAACTGCCAGAAATGGAAACCCAGGGATTTCCCCCCATTGTGTTTTCACTCAGGCTTGGACAGACACCCTTGGCCCCTAAGGGCTAACATCTGTCAATTAGACAAGACTCATTTTAACTGATGGCCAATTTGAACACTCTCACGAATGCTAGGGCAAAAGATTGGACCCAAAGTCATGCAGCTGACTCTCACAAACTGTAATTAACTGGTCTGACTTAGAGCTTCCATCAACATGACAAAGCATAATCAACCTTCACAATGCAGTTTACTTTACCTGTTTCATTAGGTGGGTAAAGCTTTGCCATCTTAAGGTCTCCAGCATTCAGATCAGATCAGATCAGACGTCGCTCAGTCGTGTCCGACTCTTTGCAACCCCATGAATTGCAGCACGCCAGGCCTCCCTGTCCATCACCAACTCCCGGACGTCACTCAGACTCACATCCATTGAGTCAGTGATGCCATCCAGCCATCTCATCCTCTGTCGTCCCCTTCTCCTCCCGCCCCCAATCCCTCCCAGCATCAGAGTCTTCTCCAATGAGTCAACTCTTCGCATGAGGTGGCCAAAATACTGGAGTTTCAGCTTTAGCATCATTCCTTCCAAAGAAATCCCAGGGCTGATCTCCTTCAGAATGGACTGGTTGGATCTCCTTGCAGTCCAAGGGACTCTCAAGAGTCTTCTCCAACACCACAATTCAAAAGCATCAATTCTTCGGCACTCAGCCTTCTTCACAGCCCAGCTCTCACATCCATACATGACCACAGGAAAGACCATAGCCTTGACTAGGCGAACCTTTGTTGGCAAAGTAATGTTTCTGCTTTTGAATATGCTATCTAGGTTGGTCATAACTTTCCTTCCAAGGAGTAAGTGCCTTTTAATTTCATGGCTGCAGTCACCATCTGCAGTGATTTTGGAGCCCAGAAAAATAAAGTCTGACACTGTTTCCACTGTTTCCCCATCTATTTCCCACGTAGTGATGGGACCAGATGCCATGATCTTCATTTTCTGAATGTTGAGCTTTAAGCCAACCTTTTCACTCTCCACTTTCACTTTCATCAAGAGGCTTTTTAGTTCCTCTTCACTTTCTGCCATAAGGGTGGTGTCATCTGCATATCTGAGTTTATTGGTATTTCTCCCAGCAATCTTGATTCCAACTTGTGTTTCTTCCAGTCCAGCTTTTCTCATGATGTACTCTGCATATAAGTTAAATAAACATGGTGACAATATACAGCCTTGACGTACTCCTTTTCCTATTTGGAGCCAGTCTGTTGTTCCATGTCCAGTTCTACCCATGGTGGGAAGGGAAATTATGCCTGGAGTCTGGACCAAGTGCATGTTGGTGGAGCAAAACAGCATTCCAAGCCTTCTTCCTGGATGATCCTGGGTTTCTGATCCCTGGTATAGTACGTGGAAGTCCCATCTATAAAGCATCCAGCACAGTGAATGATGTACAGCAAGTACTCAGCAATGGCTGTCTTCCTTCTTTTTCCCTTTTCCGACCACCAGTTTTAAAACTCTTATTTATATATGTGCCTGGATGAAATTTGGTAGCACCTTAGCTCTTTTCTTCATATTTAAAAGAAATATGTTCTCTTTTTAGAAAAGTGTTATAGCATAGAGTGAAGTGACTCTACTCAACACGACTGAAGTGACTTAGCAGTAGCAGTAGTAGCAGCATAATATGCTGTTAACTAATATCTATTTTATAGTGAGGAATGAGCACTTGCATATGGTTACATAAGGTTATGGTGCTTGCACAGAGTGAATATTTCTTAGTTACCACTATCAGCTCTTAGATGGTAAAGTGCTATTTAAACCCAAGGCAAATTTTTTGTCAGGTATAGTGTTCACTCTCAGTTTGATTTGTTTGTTGAATTTTTTTCTTGAACTGTTGAGAATTGAAAGTCATTTAAAGACTTATACTTCAGTTTCCACTCTATTCTTGTTCATTCACATAGTATGGTTTAGAATTGTAAGTTTTTATTTTTATGAAGTTATTTGGATTTTATGCACATAGTTAAAATCCTTAAACTCAACCATTATGGATGCCCTTAATCTAACTGCAACCCAATTTCCAATTTCACCTTCAAATACTCCCCTATCCACTCCTCTGTACTCTGTTCAAGAAAATATCTGGAACTTTCTCTTATTTGTGATTCTGACTTTTCTGCTTCCCAGGACATGAAATTTTCTCCTCATACTATTTATGTTTCTAACTTTCTAATCCTGATGATGTCTTCCCAACTGAAAACCACAAATTCTATATCACTTGGCCATTTACTAACTCACTGTGTATGATTGATTCACACTATGGAGATGGCTCTGAATTTCCTAAACTGAGAGCTAGCTATAGTTTTGAATACTGATAACTTCTTCCTCAGATAGCTCCTCACACATCAGTTCAGTTTAGTCGCTCAGTCGTGTCTGACTCCTTGCGACCCCATGAATTGCAGCATGCCAGGCCTCCCTGTCCATCACCAACTCCCAGAGTTCACTCAAACTCACGTCCATTGAGTTGGTGATGCCATCCAGCCATTTCATCCTCTGTTGTCCCCTTTTCTTTTTGCCCCCAATCCCTCCCAGCATCAGGGTCTTTTCCAATGAGTCAACTCTTCGCATCAGGTGGCCAAAGTACTGGAGTTTCAGCTTCAGCATCTTTCCTTCCAAAGAAATCCCAGTTCTGATCTCCTTCAGAATGGACTGGTTGGATCTCCTTGCAGTCCAAGGGACTCTCAAGAGTCTTCTCCAACACCACAGTTCAAAAGCATCAATTCTTCGGCACTCAGCTTTCTTCACAGTCCAACTCTCACATCCATACATGACCACTGGAAAAACCATAGCCTTGACTAGACGGACCTTTGTTGGCAAAGTAATGTCTCTGCTTTTGAATATGCACAATGTATGTCCTTAATAAATATTACCGATTCATTTTCTTTCAAGTTGTAAAGTATAAAAACATCTCAACAAATGAATGATTGTAAGGATATTTTAAAAAGATGGTGGCAGATTAAAAAAATAATACCAGTGTGGAAAGATAACAAAGTATTGATTAAAGGTATTAACAAAACAAATTTGCTGGATTAGAGCTACTTAGTTACTAATATCCCATATTACTAATGCCTTTATTACATATCTCAAAAATCCAAAAAAAGATTACCAAGTCACTAATCAATTCATTTTTCCCAAGCTTGTTAAAACTAACAAATCTATGTAAATTTCAATTTTTTGATGCTGCTTAGTGGATGAACTACTCTGTGCCCTTATTAGCTATGAAAGTCCTATAGGGGTGCACACTTTGAGAAAAATATTAACCACCTTTTGTCATGCAACTGCAATTTGGCCAATCATACATATTAAAACATCACTTAAAAACCTATTATTTTCTTTGAAAGAATGAATAAACTTTAGAAGTCAACACATAAAGATCTCAGGGCACATACAGATCTATTGTTATTCTTTGTTTTTAGAAAATTCCCTCCTTTCCATCCCTTTCTCTTTTTTTCTAGATATATCCACTGTGTATCTACTATGTGCAAGGTCCTTGGAGTACAGGGTTTAATATAATGGACAACATGCATCCCTTCTCAATATTTCCACAGGAATTAGGAAGACAATACAACACACAAGTAAACAAATGGCACAAGATAATTTTAGACTGTGATGGTGGCTCAGATGGTAAAGAATCTACCAGCAATTCAGGAGACTAGATTCAATTCCTGGGTTGGGAAGATCCCCTGGAGAAGGGGAATACCCATTCCAGTATTCTTGCCTGGAGAATTCCATGGACAGAGGAGTCTGGCAGGCTACAACCCATGGGGTTGCAAAGAGCTGGACATGACTGAGGGAAGAACAATTTTAAGAGCAATGAAAGTAGGAGATACGGGGATGTGCCAGAGATGTACACACTCATGCTGCTTCTGTTGCTAAGTCGCTTCAGTCATGTCTGACTCTGTGCGACCCCATAGATGGCAGCCCACCAGGCTCCCCCGTCCCTGGGATTCTCCAGGCAAGAACACTGGAGTGGGTTGCCATTTCCTTCTCCAATGCATGAAAGTGACAAGTGAAAGTGAAGTCTTCGTAACCACACTGACTGCAGCCTACCAGGCTCCTCTGTCCATGGGATTTTCCAGGCAAGAGTCCTGGAGTGGTACACACTCATTGCAGCCAACAGCTTCTCAAGGGATTAAATCAAGGACCACAGGGGGAGAAAGCTATAGTGGAGAGTCTAGTGGCAACACAAACTGATTTGACTTTTGTTTGCCTGATAGGCAGAAAATAATTAAAATCAAGAAAAACCAGATGATTTGGGATGATGACATCTGTATTATCTTTTAAGATATTTAATATATTAAAAGAAAAATTAAGCTATATAAATGGATTATCATGTAGATTATGTAAAATATGATTCCTATAAAAAATAATTAAAAAATGAAGATGGGAAACTGAGTTGAAAGCAAAAAGATTGTGTATTTGCATCTGTGTATATGTGTGGATACATGTATATGTACATGGGTTGGGAAGATCCACTGGAGAAGGACATGGCAACCCACTCTAGTGTTCTTACCTGGAGAATTCCATGGATAGAGGATCCTGGCAGGTCTCAACGAGACTGACATGACTGAGTGACTTATTGTAACTCTATTTTTAGTTTTTTAAGGAACCTCCATACTTTGCCTATAGTGGCTGCACCAATTTGCATTCCCACAAACAGTGTAGGAGAGTTCTCTTCTCTCCACACCCTCTCCAGAACTTGTTATTTGTAGACTTTCTAATGATGGTCATTCTAACTGGTAATGAGGTAATACCTTATTGCAGTTTTCATTTGTAATTCTCTAATAATTAGCAATGTTGAGTATTTTTTCATGTGCCTGTCAGCCATCTGTATATCTTCTTTAGATAAATATCCTTTTATGTCTCCTGCCCATTTTTGATTTGGTTTGATTTTTTGATACTGAGTTTAATGAAATATTTGTATATTTTGGAAATTAATCCCTTGTCTGTCGTGTCATTTACAAATATTTTCTTCCACTCTGTAGGTTGTCTTTTTGTTTTGTTTATGGCTCCTTTGCTGCACCAAAGCTTCTAAGTTTGAGGGGCATTTATTTATTTTTGCTTCTATTTCTCTTTCCTTGAGAGGCTGATCTAAGAAAACAGTGGTACGATTTATGTCAAAGAATGTCTTTGCCTATGTTCTCGTCTAGGAATTTCATAGTATTATGCCTCATCTTTTAAGTCTTTAAGCCTTTTTAAATTTATTTTTATATATTGTGTGAGAGTGTGTTCTAACTTCATTAATTTACATGGAGATGCCCAATTGCTCTAACACCACTTGCTGAAGAGACTGTCTTTTCTTCATTTTATATTCTTGCCTTCTTTGTCTAAGATTTATTGTCCATAGGTGTATGGGTTTACTTCTATGCTCTCTATTCTGTTCCACTGATCCCATATGCCAATGTTTGTGCTAATACCATGCTGTTTGATTACTGTAGCTTTACAGTATTGTCTGAAATCTTGTGAGGGTTATGCCTCTGGCTTTGTTCTTTTTCTTCAGGATTGGCAATACTGGGTCTTTTATGGTTCCATATAAATTTTAGGATTTTTTGTTTTTGTTCTATGAAAAATGTCATGGGTAACTTGATAAAGATAGCATTAAATCTGCAGATTGCTTTGAATAGTGTGGCCATTTTAACAATACTAATTCTTCCAATCCAAGATCGTGGGATATCTTTCCATATCTTTGTATTATTTTCAATTTCCCTTATGTTTTATAGTTCAGTTTCCTAATGTTTAGTAATTCTCACTGTATCAGTCTTGCATCTCCTTGGTCAGGTTTATTTCTAAATATTTTATTTAATTAAAATATTGATATTTAAACACTTATTCACATGCAATTTGTGATTCATCAGTTAACAAAAGAAGTTTCTATTTTTACCTTGACTTCAGCAAAAATGTATTATACTTTTCAGAAAAAAGGAGAAAACTCCAGGTTGGACCCTGCAGACTACTACCTTCTTTAAAGTAACACTGCCCTATAAATGTTGGTAACATTTTTGAAGCTGTAATGGTCAGCTTTTAAATACTTTTAAAATGTACTAATAAAAATAAGACTTTCTAGCATTTAGACAACTCACTGGAGCTATACATTAAAATTTAGCCAGTTGATTGCTGTGTTTTATGGCTTTCTTTTTTTAAAATGTGATTTGGGGTCTTAAATTTTTTTTAAAGGCTAGGGTAGGCTGTGTATTTAAAATAAAAATGGAACTAGTTGTTACCATTAAGCAAAAGTTGCAAGTAACATGGACTCTGGGAGTTTGAAAGTGGTAGGATTTCCTCCCTAAGGGCAGAAATATTCTCAAAAAGCAGTTGTTCACTTATCAGTGAATATAAGAGTGGCTGATGCCAGCCAGTACCCACTGTTCAGAGTCCTAAAGGGTAGAATGCTGAGTAACTTGATTGGGCTCCTAAAACAAACACACACAAAAGACATGGAGCAATTACATACCTTGTGATTCCAAATGTAGCTGCAGGTCCAATACCACAAAAAGAAAGAGGGGCAGGCGTTTTTATTTCCAAATCTTACAACTACAGCTTTGGTGGGCAAGATGTGATTAAGATTCTATGTATTCTTTTTCCTTTAGTTTGGCCAGCACAAAGTATTTAGTAAAATTGTATCTGGCATATAAGTAGTCAGTGTATTTTAATGATAGACTCAGTTTGCTTGGGATGAAACAGATATGAATATGGGCTCCAGATTTAGATTCTTCAGGCTTCAATTTGCTTGCCTAAATTTGTTTCCTTCAATTAAAATGGGTTTAATGATTGTAGCTCTTAGGTATACTACCTCATAGAACTATTTCAGTAAATTACATAATCTATGTCAGTTTCTTAATGTAATACCTGGCATAAATTCAGATATCAATAAATTTTAGCTGTTATTATCACTATAATTAATATACTATTCATCACTTAATAAGCAATAGTTACTATTTGGTCAAATTCATTCTAAAAGCATAGAGACTTTCTAAAACATTTAGCAAACTTTAAGGGTAAAATATTTTGAATTTTATTATCTGTTATTATAAAACTTTTAAGCAGAGCAATCTTTTTGAAGGGTCTTATTATTGTGTTTTTATTTGCTGTTGTTTTGAAGATCCACTGATGAATGCAGTTTCAGAGTTCCTTGCATTTAAATTTTGGTTGGAATGAGCTATTTCAATCTGGAGCACACAATGTAGGTTAGTCATATAACCAAAGACTTTTGATTACATTTAAGAACAAACAAAACAAAACAAAACAAAAAGTCTTTAAGGAGCCATTGAACCCCCTTGAAGATCTAAGCTGTGAGTAAGAGTAACAAACATATTTATATTATAAAAGTTCTGTGGATTTTCATGGATTTTAAGTCCTGGATTATACTTTAGATTTACAATCATGACTTTCAGTTATAATCACAGTGTAATTCCTGAGCAGTAGTCTGCCTTGAAATTTTCACTATAGAGATAGTTCAGTTCAGTTGCTCCATCATGTCCTACTCTTTGCGACCCCATGGACTGCAGCATGCCAGGATTCCCTGTCCATCACCAACTCCTGGAGCTTGCTCAAACTCATGTCCATCGAGTCAGTGATGCCATCCAACCTGTTGTCCCCTTCTGCCATCCTCTGTTGTTCCCTTCTCTTCCTGCCTTCAATCTTTCCCAGCATCAGGGTCTTTTCCAATGAGTCAGTTCTTCGCATCAGATAGCCAAAGTACTGGAGTTTCAGCTTCAGCATCAGTCCTTCCAGTGAATATTCAAGACTGACTTCCTTTAGGATTGGCTGGTTTGAAATCCTTGCTGTCCAAGGGACTCTTGAAAGTCTTCTCCAAACACCACAGTTCAGTTCAAAAGTATCAATTCTTCGGCGCTCAGCTTTCTTTATGGTCCAACTCTCCCCTCCATACATGACTACTAGGAAAACCATAGCTTTCACTAGATGGACCTTTTCAGTAAAGTAATATCTCTGCTTCTCAATATGCTGTCTAGGTTGGTCATAGCTTTTCTTACAAGAAGCAAGCATCTAGATAGGAGAGTGGCAAATCGCACTGAACAAAACAGAAACCATCAAGAAAATGGGCAGGCAAACAACTTAATGGGAGGAAAAAAAAATTGAAAATTACTTGATAAAGGGTTAATATACAAAATATATACAGGGGCACAGGTTCAACCCCTGGTCAGGGAACTAGATCCCACAAGCTGCGACTAAGAGTTTATATGCCGCAACTACAGATTCTGCATGTCACAGTGAACAGCAAAGACCCTGAGTGCTACAACTAAAACCCAGTACAGCCAAATAGATAAATATATATATTTTTTAAAGACAGACAAGTATTGGTGATGATGCAGAGGAAAGGGAACTCCTATGCACTGTTGTTGGGAAGGTCAATTGGTACAGCAACTCTGGAAGCCAGTACAGAGATCCCTCAAAAATTTAAAAATAGAACTATAAAGTAATCTAGTAACGGTAATTCTGGGTATATGTCTGAAGGAAGTGAAAACAGGATCTACAAGCCATCTGCACCTTCAAGTTCATGGCGGCATTATTCATAATAGCCAAGATATGAACAATACCTAACTGGGGACAGATGAGAACATAAGAAAGATTCATACATGTACACAGTGGAATTTTATTCAGCCATAAAGAAGAAAATCTTGCCATTTTCAACAACAGGAATGGTCCTTCTACACATTATGCTAAATGAAACTTTAGAGAAAGACAGATACTGTACAATCTCACTTTTATGTGAAATCTAACAGAAACAAACTCAAGGGAAAAAAGTGGTTGCCAATGGCAGGAATGGACAGAGGGGTAGAATGGGTTAAGGTGGTCCAAAGATTCTGTTGTTGTTCAGTTGCTCAGTCACGTCCAACTCGCTTCGAGACACTGTGGACTGTTGCACTCCAGGCTTCCTAGTCCTTCATTATCTCTCAGAGTTTGCTCAAACTCATGTCCATTGAGTAGGTGATGTTATCCAACCATCTCACCCTCTGCTGCCCCCTTCTCCTGCCCTTAATCTTTTCCAGCATCAGTCTTTTCCAGTGAGTTGGCCCTTTGTATCAGGTGGCCAAAGTATTAGAGCTTTAGTTTAGACATCTGCTGCTGCTGCTAAGTCGCTTCAGTCGTGCCCGACTCTGTGCGACCCCATAGACGGAAGCTCACCAGGCTCCCCTGCCCCTGGGATTCTCCAGGCAAGAACACTGGAGTGGGTTGCCATTTCCTTCTCCAATGCAGGAAAGTGAAAAGTGAAAGTGAAGTCGCTCAGTCGTGTCCGACTCTTAGCGACCCCATGGACTGGAGCCTACCAGATCCTCCGTCATGGATTTCCGGCAAAAGTACTGGGGTGGGGTGCCATTGCCTTCCCCGAGTTTAGACATCAGTCCTTCCAATTAATATTCAGGGTTGATTTCCCTTAGGATTGACTGATTTGATCTCCAGTCTAAGGGACTCTCAAGAGTCTTCTCCAAGACCACAATTCAACAGCATCAATTCTTCTTCAAAGGATACAAATTTCCAGTTATAAGACGGATAAATTCTGGAGATATACATGTGGTAGCTATAGTTAATACTATACTGTGTACTTGAAAGCTGCTGAGAGTAGATCTTAAATTTTCTCACCACAAAGGAGAAATTGTAATTATGTGGGGTGATGGAAGTGTTAACTAACCCTACTGTGGTAATCATTTTGCAATATGTGTACAAAATCATCAACTTGTACACCTTAAACTTACACATTACATGTAAACTCTATCTCAATAAAGCTGAGAAAAAATAAAGTAATGGCTTGATAAATGTTAGATGTTTGTTTACTTCTTTGTTTTTCATATACCATAATTGATTTAATAAGACTGAATAAGAATATAGCCTTTGGCTTTTATTCTACTATATTTTCTAGAATTTTTCTTTTTATTGGTATTTCTTTTGGCTAAATTTATTTCAACAGCAGGAAAAAAAAATTTCAAGTAGAATTTCACTTATGGTTAAATTTTTAAACTTTCTGAAATTTATTAGACCTTCCCACTTGTCAGAGAAAACAGAATCTTTAAAACTTGTAGTGCAAAGTTCTAAGTGTGAGGTTTCCCTTTCTATCATTTAATGTTATATTAAATCAATGGAAGATTTCTCTAGAGCAAGATAGTTATTAATTAAATATTTCTGGGGTCGTACATTGCATCTTATCAAATGAATATAAAATAGGAGGCCTCACTGATTAAATAGCTGCTTAAATTCCATATCTACATTACCATAAAAAATTGTCATAAAGGTTAGAATTAAAATTGTAAAATGTTAGAATTTAATACAGGTTTCTCAGGTGGCAAAATGGTAAAGAATCTTCTGGTCAACACAGGAGATACAAGAGATGCAGGTTCAATCCCGGGGTCAGGAAGATCACCTAAAGGATGAAATGGCAACCCACTCTAGTATTCTTGCCTAAAAAATTCCATTGACAGAGGAGCCTGGTAGGCTAGAGTTCATAGAGTTGCAACGAGTCGGAAACAACTGAGTGATTGAGCATACAATCACTGCCCTCCCACACCCCCAGAAATTAATACAAAGGCAAACTATAAAAACAACAACGAAAACAAAAATCAAGCACGCTCCTCTGGATTTCCGGAATTACTAATTAAAAAAAAGAAAAAGAGATTAGGCCCTTGGAAGGGGAACAGTATCAAGAAACATTTATATCAGGTCTTTGTGCTGTATGCTGCTGGACCTGTTTAGTCACTAGATCAGATCAGATCAGTCGCTCAGTCGTGTCTGACTCTTTGTGACCCCATGAACTGCAGCACGCCAGGCTTCCTGTCCATCACCAACTCCCGGAGGTCACTCAGACTCACATCCATCGAGTCAGTGATGCCATCCAGCCATCTCATCCTCTGTCGTCCCCTTCTCCTCCTGCCCCCAATCCCTCCCAGCATCAGAATCTTCTCCAATGTGTCAACTCTTCGCATGAGGTGGCCAAAGCACTGGAGTCTCAGCTTTAGCATCATTCCTTCCAAAGAAATTCCAGGATCTTTGTTGGCAAAGTAATGTCTCTGCTTTTGAATATGCTATCTAGGTTGGTCATAACTTTCCTTCCAAGGAGTAAGCGTCTTTCAATTTCATGGCTGCAGTCACCATCTGCAGTGATTTTGGAGCCCAGAAAAAGAAAGTCTGACACTGTTTCCACTGTTTCTCCATCTATTTCCCATGAAGTGATGGGACCAGATGCCATGATCTTTGTTTTCTGAATGTTGAGCTTTAAGCCAACTTTTTAACTCTCCACTTTCACTTTCATCAAGAGGCTTTTTAGTTCCTCTTCACTTTCTGCCATAAGGCTGGTGTCATCTGCATGTCTGTGGTTATTGATATTTCTCCCAGCAATCTTGATTCCAACTTGTGTTTCTTCCAGTCCAGCGTTTCTCATGATGTACTCTGCATATAAGTTAAATAAATAGCGTGACAATATACAGCAATGACGTACTCCTTTTCCTATTTGGAACCAGTCTGTTGTTCCATGTCCAGTTCTAACTGTTGCTTCCTGACCTGCATACAGGTTTCTCAAGAGGCAGATCAGGTGGTCGGGTATTCCCATCTCTTTCAGAATTTCCCACAGTTTATTGTGATCTACACAAAGGCTTTGGCATAGTCAATAAAGCAGAAATAGATGATTTCTGGAACTCTCTTGCTTTTTCCGTGATCCAGCAGATGTTGGCAATTTGATCTCTGGTTCCTCTGCCTTTTCTAAAACCAGCTTGAACATCAGGAAGTTCACAGTTCACATATTGCTGAAGCCTGGCTTGGAGAATTTTGGGCATTACTTTACTAGTGTGTGAGATGAGTGCAATTGTGCGGTAGTTTGAGCATTCTTTGGCATTGCCTTTCTTTGGGATTGGGATGAAAACTGACCTTTTCCAATCTTGTGGCCACTGCTGAGTTTTCCAAATTTGCTGGCATATTGAGTGTAGCACTTTCACAGCATCATCTTTCAGGATTTGGAATAGCTCAACTAGAATTCCATCACCTCCACTAGCTTTGTTCATAGTGATGCTTTCTAAGGCCCACTTGACTTCACATTCCAGGATGTCTGGCTCTAGGTCAGTGATCACACCATCGTGATTATCTGGGTCGTGAAGCTCTTTTTTGTACAGTTCTTCTGTGTATTCTTGCCACCTCTTCTTAATATCTTCTGCTTCTGTTAGGTCCATACCATTTCTGTCCTTTATCGAGCCCATCTTTGCATGAAATGTTCCCTTGGTATCTCTAATTTACTTGAAGAAATCTCTAGTCTTTCCCATTCTGTTGTTTTCCTCTATTTCTTTGCATTGATCGCTGAAGAAGGCTTTCTTATCTCTTCTTGCTATTCTTTGGAACTCTGCATTCAGATGTTTGTATCTTTCCTTTTCTCCTTTGCTTTCGCTTCTCTTCTTTTCACAGCTATTTGTAAGGCCTCTCCAGACAGACAGCCATTTTGCTTTTTTGCATTTCTTTTCCATGGGGATGGTCTTGATCCCTGTCTCCTGTACAATGTCACGAACCTCATTCCATAGTTCATCAGGCACTCTATCTATCAGATCTAGGCCCTTAAATCTATTTCTCATTTCCACTGTATAATCATAAGGGACTTGATTTAGGTCATACCTGAATGGTCTAGTGGTTTTCCCTACTTCCTTCAATTTAAGTCTGACTTTGGTAATAAGGAGTTCATGGTCTGAGCCACAGTCAGCTTCTGGTCTTGTTTTTGCTGATTGTATAGAGCTTCTCCATCGTTGGCTGCAAAGAATATAATCGATCTGATTTCGGTGTTGACCATCTGGTGATGTCCATGTATAGAGTTTTCTCTTGTGTTGTTGGAAGAGGGTATTTGCTATGACCAGTGCGTTTTCTTGGCAAAACCCTGTTAGTCTTTGCCCTGCTTCATTCCGTATTCCAAGGCCAAATTTGCCTGTTACTCCAGGTGTTTCTTGACTTCCTACTTTTGCATTCCAGTCCCCTATAGTGAAAAGGACATCTTTTTTGGGTGTTAGTTCTAAAAGTTCTTGTAGGTCTTCATAGAACCTTTCAACTTCAGCTTCTTCAGCATTACTGGTTGGGGCATAGACTTGGATTACTGTGACATTGAATGTTTTGCCTTGGAAACAAACAGAGATCATTCTGTCGTTTTTGAGATTGCATCCAAGTACTGCATTTCAGACTCTTTTGTTGACCATGATGGCCACTCCATTTCTTCTGAGGGATTCCTGCCCGCAGCAGTAGATATAATGGTCCTCTGAGTTAAATTCACCCATTCCAGTCCATTTGAGTTCGCTGATTCCTCTTCCTAGAATGTCAACATTCACTCTTGCCATCTCCTGTTTGACCACTTCCAATTTGCCTTGATTTATGGACCTGACATTCCAGGTTCCTATGCAATATTGCTCTTTACAGCATCGGACTTTGCGTCTATCACCAGACACATCCACAGCTGCAGCTGGGTTCTTTTTGCTTTGGCTCCATCCCTTCATTCTTTCTGGAGTTATTTCTCCACTGATCTCCAGTAGCATATTGGGCCCCTACTGACCTGGGGAGTTTCTCTTTCAGTATCCTATCTTTTTGCCTTTTCATACTGTTCATGGGGTTCTCAAGGCAAGAATACTGAAGTGGTTTGCCATTCCCTTCTCCAGTGGACCACATCCTGTCAGATCTCTCCACCATGACCCGCCCATCCTGAGTTGCCCCACGGGCATGGCTTAGTTTCATTGAGTTAGACAAGGCTGTGGTCCTAGTGTGATTAGATTGACTAGTTTTCTGTGAGTATGGTTTCACTGTGTTTGCCCTCTGATGCCCTCTTGCAACACCTACCGTCTTACTTGGGTTTCTCTTACCTTGGGCGTGGGGTATCTCTTCCCGGCTGCTCCAGCAATGCACAGCCATCGCACTTTACCTTGGACGAGGGGTCTCTCCTCACCACCACCCTTCCTGACCTTAGAGGAGGGGTATCTCCTCACCGCCACCCTTCCTGACCTCGGTGGTGGGGTAGTTCCTCTTGGCTGCGCTTAGTACGCAGCCGCCGAGGTGCTTAGTGTGCCGGTCGCAGCCGCCGAGGCGCTTAGTGCGCTGGTCCAACTCTTTGCGACCCTGTAAACTATAGCCCCCAGGCTCCTCTGTCGATGGATTTTCCCAGACAAGAATACTAGCGTGGACTGTCGCTTGCTTCTGCAGGAGATCTTCCTGACCTAAAGATCAAACCCAGATCTCCTGCGTCTCCTTCATTGGCAGGCAGATTCTTTACCACTGAGTCACTTAGGAAGACCTTGTGTTGTATAAAAAGACTGAATTTTACTGCAATATTTTACTATCATTAAGACATTTGTCTCTACAAAAGATTGAGCTTCAGAAACAAACAAATATAAATATACACATAGAGAGACAACAAAAAATTTGAGTTGTAACAACTTATAAATGTAGTTCTTCAGTAGATCCTCACCTGAGACTTTTAAGATATAAGTTCCCCCAGTCAAACAGACTGATGGCCTGGAGCACTTGATTGTGGGGACAATCTATCTGGGGTTATTAGCAAGTGTCTAGATGAAATACATGGATATTGACAGCACCTGGAAGCCTATTTCAAGGCTGTTGTGCTTAATCACTCAGTTGTGTCCGATTCCTTGCCACCATGGATTTTCCAGGGATTCTTCAGGCAAAATACTGCAGTGGGTTGCCATTTCCTTCTCCATTCATGGCTGTTGGCTTATCTCATAGTAGCGTTATCCCATAAGATCCCGTTCTTACTCCTGTCTCAAAGTTGTATATCTCTCTATTTCTTTCCTTCTTTAATTAAAAATATATATATACTGACAAGTACAATGAATAATATAACAGGCATGTGCTTACCTCCCAAAGTGATCAAATGTTATTTTTTTTGTCATATATGGCTCCTTTTGAATTTCCTACACTTCTCCCTTAAGAGTGTTCTTCACTGATCCCAATGGAGTAGCAGCATTCAGGAAAAATAGCCTAGCACGTGCAATGGCAGAAGGGATGCCATCATTGTTATTAGAGTGGTTCATGAAAATGGACTGCATCAGATTAAGGGAAATGCTTGTATTTTTAGGTTAGGCATTTGCAGGGCAGAGATCCAAGACATTTTTCCATTTATGACTTTTTTCATTAGATAAATGATGTTGGTCTCAGAAAATTAGCTCTTAAACCTAATGTAGAGAACAGTCATCTTAGGAAATAAGTATTTATCTAATTACTTTGAGAGAGTACATGATGAACATATTCAGGTTTATGGAGGGAAGCAAATATCCTGGAACTTGACATGATAAAATCTTTCTCAGATTATAATGATTGAAGGAATTCCCTGGTGGTCTGGTGGTTAAGACTCTGTGTTTCCCTTCAGGGGGACCAGGTTTGATTTCTGGTGGGGAACTAAGATCTCATATGCCCTAAAATGTGACCAAATAATAATAACAGTGATTAAGAAGTGATACATATGTTAAATTCTGTAATCCAGCCCCACTTAAAATCCCCCTCATCTCCAGAACAGCTAATAACACTTTTTCCTGTTTAGAAAAAAGCACAGTCACCCAAGGTGCAAATCAAGGACAACTCTGTGAGACTTAATTTCCTCACCTGCAAAATGAGAGGTTTAGACTAACAATAAAACTTTACAAACTTTAGAAAGATGAATGAAACACTTTGCATGAAAACTTCTTTTTGCACAACTGAGCTAAGCTGAAGGGGTGTGGTAGGTATTGAACTTAAAATTTGAATCAAGAGTTATTATCATTTATGGACTAGAAAGAGCCCAGGACTTTTTGTCTAAAAAGAGTGTTTAATGATGACTTTACAACTTTGGAAATCCAATTAAAAATATATTCTCTCAGAACATTCTTGTCTTCATCTGTAAAGAGAAAAATTCATCTCAGGAAAATGTTGTTTGGGCTAAATGGTATTTTAAATGTACTTTTGAATAAAATGGAACTTTTTTCTTTTTGACAACTCTCTGAATGGGAGAAAACATTTGCAAAAGAAGCAACGAACAAGGTATTAATCTCCAAAATATACACATAGTCCACACAGCTCAGTGTACAAAACACCAACAACTCAATCAAAAAAATGGGCCAAAGATCTAAATAGACATTCTTAAAAGAAGACATACAGATGGCCAAGAGGCATATGAAAAGATTCTCAACATCACTAATTATTATAAAATATACAAACCAAAATTACAATGAGGAATACCTCACAGAGGTCAGAACAGCCATCATCAAGAAATCTACAACTATAAATGCTGTAGAGGGTGTGGAAAAAAGCAAATCCTCCTACACTGTTGGTGGAAATGCAAACTGGTGCATTCATTATGGAGGACAGTATGGAGGTTCCTTAAAAAACTGAAAACAGAGCTACCATATGATCCAGAAATTCTACTCCTGAGCATATATCTGGAGAAAATCATAATTCAAAAAGATACATGCACTCCTATGTTCACTGCAGCACTATTTACAATAGCCAGGACATGGAAGCAACCTAAATGACTATCAGCAGAGGAGTGGACAAAGAATATATCGTACATACATATATACAATGGGATGTTATTCACCCATAAAAAAGAACAAAAATAATGCTTCTTGCAGCAACATGAATGGACCCAGAGATTGTCATACTGAGTGAAGTAAGTCAGACAGAGGAAAATATCATGTGTTATCACATACGTGGAATCTAAAAAAAAAAAGGTACAAATGAATTTATCTACAAAATAAAAACAGAGTTATAGATGTAGAACACAAATTTATGGTTCCTAGGCGGGTAATGGGTGGGAAGGATAAATTAGGAGATTGGGATTGACATATATACACTGCTGCTGCTGCTAAGTCGCTTCAGTCGTGTCTGACTCTGTGCGACCCCATAGACAACAGCCCACCAGGCTCGCCTGTCCCTGGGATTCTCCAGGCAAGAACACTGGAGTGGGTTGCTACTGTATATGAAATAGATAACTAGTAAGAACCTGCTGTATAGCACAGGGAACTCAATACTCTGTAATGGCCTATATGGGAAAAGAGTCTAAAAAAGAGTAGATAAATGTATATGTATAACTGATTCACTTTGCTGTACACCTTAAACTAACACAACATTGTAAAGCAACTATACTACAATACCATATTTTTGTAAAGCACATTGTTAATTGTTAGATAAAGATATATTTACTTGAAATAAGGAAGTCATATATTGTGCTATAAACTTACTTTAAATTTATTTCATTTTTTTAAAGCAATTTTGGAAAGCAAAACTTTCTTAATACAGTGGCTCTGTCTGCTTAGCTATAAAAAAAAGAGAAAGGAAGGAATAGAGGAAACAAACAAGGAAACAGAAACAAAGGAAAGGAAAAGCTCTTATAATCCTTCAAGTATCTTAGATCTGCAATGGGAAAAATTATACCTTGTAACATCAAAATATGAGGGCTTCCCACATGGCTCAGTGGTAAAGAATCTGCCTGCGAGTACAGGAGACGTAGGAGACTCAGGTTCGATTTTTGGCTTGGGAAGATACCCTGGAGGAGGATATGGCAACAAACCAGTATTTTTGCCTGGGAAACCCCATGGACAGAGAAGCCTGGGGTTACAGTCCATGGGGTCACAAAAAGGTGGACACAACTTAGCAATTAAGCATGAGTCCAAGCATTGAAATATAGAAGTTCAAGAGATGTAAGGCAAAGCTTATTAGGAAATAAGTTTGTCGAAGAACTGATCCTTTTTCAATTGGGTATCTTCTAAAAGGTCAAGATATGTTGAAATAGTGAATACAGTTTGTCCTATGGCAACAACTTCTCTCAATATAGCCCATAATTTAGAAGACGCCAGCATTAAAATCAACAATAGTAACTGCATTTGTAACTGTCCAAAATGCAAATTTGTGTATGTGAAGTACAATAAATAGTTTCACACACACACACACACACACACACAGAGTGGAGAGAGTGAATATAATTTGTTTCACTCTTTTTTTATTCCTCCATTAACATTGTTATTTTAATTTATATCTCTATTTAAAAAAAATTAAAAATCCATCATTTAGGTGAAAATGTTTCTCTTCAGGCATAGATGATAATTAAGCTTACAGAAAATTATGAATACCTCATTTACCAAGAATAAATATGGCTTAATTGTGTCACTTAATTTTGGAGCATATTCAAGGTCTAAGTTTGAATCTGAAGAAGAAATAGAATTCTCCTTAATTTGAAAAAAGTTAAAGAAAATAAAGTTTAAAATTACGTACTAACACAAAGTTCATATTTTTACTTCACTAGAGTAGAGCAAACTATTTTTTATATACACACATGTATATGTACATGTGCACACGTATGTGTATATGTATATATTTGAATAGTGAAAGTGAAGTCTCTCACTTGTGTCTGACTCTTTGCGACCCCATGGACTGTAGACCACCAGGCTCTTCCATCCGCGGGATTCTCCAGGCAAGAATACTGGAGTGGGTTGCCATTTCCTTCTCCAGAGGATCTTCCCAACCCAGGGATCAAACCCAGGTCTCCCACATTGCAGGCAGATGCTTTAATCTCTGAGCCACCAGGGAAGCCCACAAATACATGTATATAAATTAGTTTGTGATGACTCAAATTCCAAAAGTTCTTTTACATTGAGTATAGTTTACCTCCATGTGTCTTATACATGGAGGTGCTAATGATATTATAACTAGATTAGATGCTAATGATATTATAACTTGACTAAATAAATACTGCAACAGAGGTGTGTACAACAGAGGTGCGTACAGGGTCTAAGAGAAGTCATGGTAGGTATTACTTAGCCAGACCCATTGATGTTGGGGCTGAGAATTGACACATGAGTAGAAGCTGACTGGGCAAATAGGGCAGTGCTTGTGGAAACACTGAAGAATCACTTTCCAGGCACAGAGAACATCAAGTTTGAGCTTCCTACATTTCATGAATCCCTTTTTGACTTCTATCTAACTTGCCCAGCTCCATAGAAAATGAGTCATGCTTTATGCCTCAGTTTTCCAGATTTGCTCTCTCTGAACATAAACTTCACTTCTGTAGACTCAATGCACTGTACAGGACTTGTCATTTAATAAAGAAGGAGGCAGCAAACTAGTGTAATAGAAAGAACATCAAATGTAAGGTCAAATGAGTTTGATTCCATATTTGGCATTTGCTAGAATGACCATTGGAAAAGACCCTGATGCTGGGAAAGATTAAGGGCAAGAGGAGAAGGGGGCGACAGAGGATGAGATGTTTGGATGACATCACTGACTCAATGGACATGAGTTTGAGCAAACTCAGGGAGATACTGAAGGACAGTAAAGCCTGGCATGCTACAGTCCATGGGGTTGCAAAGAGTCAGACATGACTTAGCACCTGAAGAACAACAAAGAATAACATAGGGACTTCCCTGGTGGCTTAACTTTAAAGAACCCACCTGCTAATGCAGGAGATGGAGTTTGATCCCTGGATTGGGAAGATACCCCAGAGGAGGAAATGACAACCCACTCCAGTAATCTTGCCTGGGAAATCCCATGAATAGAGAAGCCTGATGGGCTACAGTCCATGGGGTCACAAAGAGTTGGACACAACTAAGTACACATGCACACACACAAAATGACATAGGGTGAGTTATAGAATCTTTTGATGTTCAGTTTCCCCATCTGTAG
Source organism: Tragelaphus eurycerus (assembly GCA_935064755.1). Lineage (NCBI taxonomy): Eukaryota > Metazoa > Chordata > Mammalia > Artiodactyla > Bovidae > Tragelaphus > Tragelaphus eurycerus. The sequence goes on along the minus strand of CAKXYN010000036.1, from coordinate 11,465,504 downwards.
CATAGGGATGATAGTATCTCTCCTTGAAAGATGTCATGATGAGTGAGATGATAAATATAAAATACGCACTGAAGTATCTGTTTCAGAATAAATATTCAGTATGTGACAGCTGCATAGGAGATGTTTAATAATCGATACATGCTCTACCCTTCCACTATATACTTAAAAATTTTTTTTTTTACACTTCCACTTTAATAAAAGAACCCAAAGATTCCAGTTGAGCATATGACCTTTTGGAATTATGATCGTTTCCCAACCTACTTTAGACCTCAGAAATGAAAATGTGAATATGTTCTGGCCAGTGAGAAACCTAAGAGCAAACCGTTTTTGCTTCTTCCAGCTGGTTGGAATACAGACCTCATGGCTGGAAATTAGTGAACAATTCTAGACCATAACATGGATGGTCAGTTAAGTTTAATCACTCAGTCCTGTCCACCTATTTGAGACCCCATGGACTGCAGCACACCAGGCCTCCCTGTCCATCACCAACTCCCGGAGTCTACTCAAACTCATGTTCATTGAGTTAGTGATGCTATCCAACAATCTCATCCTCTGTCATCCCCTTCTCCTCCTGCCTTCAATCTTTCCCAGCATCAGGGTCTTTTCCAACAAGTCAGTTCTTCACATCAGGTGGTGAAAGTATTGGAGGTTCAGCTTCAGCATCAGTCCTTCCAATGAATATTCACAGTCCTCCCAATGAATATTCAGGACTCATTTCCATTAGGATTGACTGGTTGGATCTCCTTGCTGTCCAAGGGACTCTCAAGAGTCTTCTCCAACACCACAGTTCAAAAGCATCAATTCTTTGGTGCTCAGCTTTCTTTATAGTCTAACTTTCACATCCATAAAAGACTACTAGAAAAACAGAGCTTTGACTAGATGGACCTTTGTCAGCAAAGTAATGTCTGTGCTTTTTAATATGCTATCTAGGTTGATCATAACGTTTCTTCCAAGGAGCATGAACCTTTTAATTTCATGGCTGCAGTCACCATCTGAAGTTATTTTGGAGCTCAAGGATATATGGCAAAACCAATACAATATTGTAAAGTTAAATAAAATTAAAAAAAGTAAAGTCATCAGACTCTAAAAAAAAAGAAAAGAAAAGAAAGTCTCTCGTGTTTCCACTGTTTCCCCATATATTTGCCATGAAGTGATGAGACCAGATGCCATGATCTTAGTTTTCTGAATGTTGAGTTTTAAGCCAACATTTTCACTCTCCTCTTTCACTTTCATCAAGAGACTCTTTAGTTCTTCACTTTGTGTCTTAAGGATGCTGTTATCTGCATATCTGAGGTTATTGATATTTCTCCCAGCAATCTTGATTCCAGCTTGTGCTTCATCCAATCCAGCATATCTCATAATTTACTCTGCATATAGGTAAATAAGCATGGTGACAATGTACAGCTTTGATGTACTCTTTCCTGATTTGGAACCAGTCTGTTGTTCCATGTCCAGATCTAACTGTTGCTTCTTGACCTGCATACAGATTTCTCAGGAGGCAGGTAAGGTGGTTTGGTATTCCCACATTTTTCAGAATTTTCCACAGTTTATTGTGATCCACACAGTCAAAGGCTTTGGCATATCAATAAAGCAGAAATAGATGTTTTTCTGGAACTCTCATGCTTTTTCAATGATCCAACAGGTGTTGGCTATTTGATCTCTAGTTCCTCTACCTTTTCTAAAACCAGCTTGAACATCTGGAAGTTCATGGTTCACATACTATTGAAGCCTGGCTTGGAGAATTTTGAGCATTTACTTTATTAGTGTATGAGATGAGAACAATTATGTGGTAGTTTGAGCATTTTTGGCATTGCCTTTCTTTGGGATTGGAATGAAAATTGACCTTTTCCAGTCCTGTGGCCACTGCTAAATTTTCCAAATTTGCTGGCATATTGAGTGCAGCACTCTCCACAGCATCATCTTTTAGGATTTGAAATAGGTCAACTGGAATTCCATCACCTTCACTAGCTTTGTTCTTAGTGATGCTTCCTAAGGCCCACTTTACTTTGCATTCCAGGATGTCTGGCTCTAAGTGAGTTATCACATCATTGTGATTATCTGGGTCATGAAGAATTTTTTGTATAGTTCTTCTGTGTATTGCCACCTCTTCTTAATATCTTCTGCTTCTATGAGGTCCATATAATTTCTGTCCTTTATTGTGGCCATCTTTGCATGAAAATTTCCCTTGGTATCTCTAATTTTCTTGAAGAAATCTCTATTCTTTTCCATTCTATTGTTTTCTTCTATTTCTTTGCACTGATCACTGGGGAAGGCTTTCTTATCTCTCCTTGCTATTCTTTGGAACTCTGCACTCAAATGGGTATATCTTTCCTTTTCTCCTTTGCCTTTCACTTCTTTTCTTTTCATAACGGCTTGTAAGACCTCCTCAGACAACCATTTTGCCTTTTTGCATTTCTTTTTCTTGGGGATGGTCTTGATCCCTGCCTCCTGTACAATGGCATGAATCTCCATCCATAGTTCTTCAGGCACTCTGAAGAACTAATCCCTTGAATTATTAGGATTATTGAATCCCTAATTCAGATCTAATCCCTTGAATCTATTTGTCACATCCACTGTATAGTCACATAAGGGACTTGATTTAGGTCCTACCTGAATGGTCTAGTGGTTTTCCCTACTTTCTTCAATTTAAGTCTGAACTTGGCAATAAGGAGTTCATGATCTGAGCCACAGTTAGTTCCTGGTCTTGTTTTTGCTGATTCTATAGAGCTGGACTGTGAAGAAGGCTGAGCGCCGAAGAATTGATGCTTTTGAACTATGGTGTTGGAGAAGACTCTTGAGAGTCCCTTGAACTGCAAGGAGATCCAGCCAGTCCATTTTGAAGGAGATTAGCCCTGGGATTTCTTTGGAAGAAATGATGCTAAAGCTCAAACTCCAGTATTTTGGCCACCTCATGCGAAGAGTTGACTCATTGGAGAAGATTCTGATGCTGGGAGGGATTGGGGGGCAGGAGGAGAAGGGGACGACAGAGGATGAGATGGCTGGATGGCATCACTGACTCGATGGATGTGAGTCTGAGTGAGCTCCGGGAGTTGGTGATGGACAGGGAGGCCTTGCGTGCTGCAATTCATGGGGTTGCAAAGAGTCGGACACGACTGAGTGACTGATCTGATCTGATCTGATAGAGCTTCTCCATCTTTGTCTGCAAAGAATATAATCAATCTGATTTTGGTATTGACCATTTGGTGATGTCCATGTTTAGAGTCTTCTCTTGTGTTGTTGAAAGAAGGTGTTTGCTATGACCAGTGCATTCTTTTGGCAAAACTCTGTTAGCCTTTGCCCTGCTTCATTCTGTACTCCAAGGACAAATTTTCCCATTACTCCAGGTATTTCTTGACTTCCTACATTTGCATTCCAGTCCCCTATAATGAAAAGCACATCTTTTTGGGTTTTAGTTCTAGAAGGTCTTGTAGGTCTTCAGAGAACCGTTCAACTTCAGATTCTTCAGCATTACTGGTTGGGGCATAGACTTGGATTACCATGATATTGAATGGTTTGCCTTGGAAATGAACAGAGATCATTCTTTCGTTTTTGAGATTGTATCCAAGTACTGCATTTTGGACTCTTTTGTTGACCATGTTGGCTACTCCATTTCTTCTAAGGTATTCCTGCCCACAGTAGTAGATATAATGGTCATCTGAGTTAAATTCACCCATTCCAGTCCATTTTAGTTCGCTGATTTCTAGAATGTTGATGTTCACTCTTGCCATCTCCTGCTTGACCACTTCCAATTTGCCTTGATTCATGGACCTGACATTTCAGGTTCCTATGCAATATTGCTATTTACAGAATCAGACCTTGCTTTTATCACCAGTCACATCCACAAGTGGGTAGTGTTTTTGCTTTGGCTCTGTCATTCTTTTTGGAGTTAGTTCTCGATATCCAGTAACATATTGGGCACCTACCAACCTGAGGAGTTCATCTTTCAGTGTCCTATCTTTTTGTCTTTTCATACTGTTCTAAGAAAAAGAAGATGTGGATACTTTACTTCATAGTTCGTTTTACCCAGGAATTGAACCCAGGTCTCCCACATTGCAAGCGGATTCTGTACCAGCTAAGCCACAAGGGAAGCCCAAGAATACTGGAATGGGTATAATTTCCCTTCTCCAGGGGATCTTCCCAACGCGGGGATCAAACCCAGGTTTCCTGCACTGAAGGCAGATTCTTTACCATCTGAATCTACCCAGGGACAAAAAAAGATGAGTAAGCTTTCTGCCCTGGGATGGGCAGGCTAGATTCAGGGAGTCTAATTAGCAGGTTTACTCAAACATTCAAAGAGAGATGCTAAGGGTCTAAACAGAGGCAGTGTTTGTAGGCATGCATGTGGACAGCTGGTCCAAGATGCATTTAGAAGACAGACTGTGTAAAGGACTTTTGACTCTGGATCTGTGGAATGAGTTAAGCAGAGGAGGCAAGAACAACCCTCAGTTTCTGAGCTTGGAAATTAGAGGCAGCATGCATATTTGGAATGCAAGATGATTCCCTTTTGGAAATGCCCAGCACAGCACTCAAGGAACATTCATTTTGAGATGTCTAGTAGGTATCCCTGGAATGTGAAATCAAGTGGGCCTTAGAAAGCATCACTATGAACAAAGCTAGTGGAGGTGATGGAATTCCAGTTGAGCTATTTCAAATCCTGAATATGATGCTGTGAAAGTGCTGTACTCAATACGCCAGCAAATCTGGAAAACTCAGCTGTGGCCACAGGACTGGAAAAGGTCAGTTTTCATTCCAATCCCAAAGAAAAGCCATGCCAAAGAATGCTCAAATGACCGCACAATTGCACTCATCTCACATGATAGTAATTCTCAAAATTCACCAAGCCAGGCTTCAGCGGTACGTGAACCATGAACTCCCAGATGTTCAAGCTGGTTTTAGAAAAGGCAGAAGAACCAGATATCAAATTGCCAACATCCACTGGATCATCGAAAAGCAAGAGAGTTCCAGAAAAACATCTATTTCTGCTTTATTGACTATGCCAAAGCCTTTGACTATGTGGATCGCAAGAAACTGTGGAAAATTCTGAAAGAGATGGGAATACCAGACCACCTGATCTGCCTCTTGAGAAATCTGTATGCAGGTCAGGAAGCAACAGTTAGAACTGGACATGGAACCACAGACTGGTTCCAAATAGGAAAAGGAGTTCGTCAAGGCTGTGTATTGTCATCCTGCTTATTTAACTTATATGCAGAGTACATCATGAGAAGCACTGGGCTGGAAGAAGCACAAGCTGGAATCAAGATTGCTGGGAGAAATATCAATAACCTCAGATATGCAGATGACACCACCCTTATGGCAGAAAGTGAAGAGGGGCTAAAAAGCCTCTTGATGAAAGTGAAAGTGGAGAGTGAAAAGGTTGGCTTAAAGCTCAACATTCAGAAAATGAAGATCATGGCATCTGGTCCCATGACTACATGGGAAATAGATGGGGAAACAGTGGAAACAGTGTCAGATTTTATTTTTGGGGGACTCCAAAATCACTGCAGATGGTGACTGCAGCCATGAAATTAAAAGACACTTACTCCTTGGAAGGAAAGTTATGACCAACCTAGATAGCATATTCAAAAGCAGAGACATTACTTTGCCAACAAAGATCCGTCTAGCCAAGGCTATGGTTTTTCCAGTAATCACGTATGGATGTGATAGTTGGACTGTGAAGAAGGCTGAGCACCGAAGAATTGATGCTTTTGAACTGTGGTGTTGGAGAAGACTCTTTAGAGTCTCTTGGACTGCAAGGAGATCCAACAAATCCATTCTAAAGGAGATCAGTCCTGGATATTCTTTGGAAGGACTGATGCTAAAGCTGAAACTCCAGTACTTTGGACACCTCATGTGAAGAGTTGTCTCATTGGAAAAGACTCTGATCCTGGGAGGGTTTGGGGGCATGAGGAGAAGGGGACGACAGAGGATGAGATGGCTGGATGGCATCCACAACTTGATGGACAAGAGTTTGGGTGAACTCCAGGAGTTGGTGATGGACAGGGAGGCCTGGCATGCTGCAATTCATGGGGTCACAAAGAGTCAGACACAACTGAGTGACTGAACCAAGTAGGTATCTATCACCACCATCACCATTACCATTGTCATCCTTGTTATCAACCAAATGAAATTATTATGAGAAAGATTAAATAAATTCCTTGCAGAGATATAAAAAATAGAAATATTTTCTAGAAATGTGTTATTATTTTTTTACGATACATTGATTAGGTTTGGATGGATGACATGAGAATTCTACAGTTAATAAGAGTATTTACACAGAGTTTTAATTTGCTAGAAAAGTAAAGGGTTTCTAATTTTTTCTACATATTAGCTATATAATTTGGGGCAAATAACTATTTACTTATCTAGAAAATAGGAATGCTGATTCTTACTCTAAAAATTATCAGTAAAATTCATTGCAATGTTTCATAAAAGGTAGACTTCCTATATGTATTTTACATAATTTTTACTATGTCATTTTAAGCACATTTATAATATTTTTAAAACCTCTATCTGCTACATTGAAGATGGTACAAGATAATATCCATGGTTCTGTGACTCTTTGATTTTCCAATTTAGCTCAACATTTTAAGACTCAGTTTTTCATTGTCCAGGGTTGTTTTTTGTTAAGGCTTTTTTTTTTTTTTTTTTTTAATTGTAGAAAGTAAGGACTCAAATTACTTCAAGTAAAAGGGAGTTGAATAAAAGGACACATATATTGGAATGTGTGAACACAATAGTCTTCAAGAAAAAAAAAATCAGTGACTCTTTTCAAATTTCTTCAAGGGTCTGCAAAGCCATGTTCATACTTGGTTTCTTTGTGTCTCTTTCCCTCTCTTTCAGATTACACATTTCTATTTCATTTTTCTCTGGGGCTCAAATTCTTCATTTTTTCCTACTGTCTCATAATTTAGACTTGCATATAGATCTTGACTTTTGAGGCCTCAACTCAACCTCTTTCCTTAGTCTTTACATTAATTTGACCAAGGTCTTCTCATGTTTGACTAGTGGAAAAGAACCTGCCTGCCAATGCAGAAGCTGTAAGGGACACAAGTTTGATTCCTGGGTCAGAAAGATCTCTTGGAAGAGGGCCGGGCAACCCACTCCAGGGTTCTTACCTTGAGCATCCCTTGGACAGAGGAGCCTGGTGGGGTTCAGCCCATAGGGTTGCACAGCATCAGACATGACTAAAGCGACTTAGCATGTAGCACACAGTACAAAACGTAGCACCTGACCCTCAGCAGAGCCTTGGCTTTCACCCTCCTTCAGAAGTGAGCAAGGATAATTTCTATTAAGTATTTTTGCATCATTAGTCTTTTTTCGGAGAGGGCAATGGCAACCCACTCCAGTACTCTTGCCTGGAAAACCCCATGGACAGAGGAGCCTGGTGGGCTGCAGTCCATGGGGTCGCATGGAGTCGGGCATGACTGAGAGACTTCACTTTCCCTTTTCACTTTCATGCATTGGAGAAGGGAATGGCAACCCACTCCAGTGTTCTTGCCTGGAGAATCCCGGGGACGGCAGAGCCTGGTGGGCTGCCGTCTGTGGGGTCGCACAGAGTCAGACATGACTGAAGCGCCTTAGCAGCAGCAGCAGTCTTTTTTCAGGCAAAACAAAAACACAAGGAAGAAAGATTAGCTTGACTACTCCCTCACCTATTCTGGGCATTGAGAAGAGAGACTTTATACTCTACTCCCATACTTTATCATTATAGCCTGCAATTATGTAAACCAGGAAAGACAACTGCTCCAAAATATAGTGGAATCACAGATGAAAAATAGAGTTAAATGAGGTTTGGGATTTAAGAACTGGCAGAAAAAATTGTACTGGAGAAGACTCTTGAGAGTCCCTTGGACTGCAAGGAGATCCAACCAGTCCACCCTCAAGGAAATCAGCCCTGAATATTCATTGGAAGGACTGATGCTGGAGCTGAAGCTCCTACTTTGTCCACCTGATGTGAAGAACTGACTCATTGGAAAAGATTCTGATGCTGGGAAAGATTTCAGTCATGAGGAGAAGGGGCTGATGGAGGATGAGATGGTTGGGTGGCATCACTGGCTCAACAGACAAGAGTTTGAACAAGCTCTGGGAGTTGGTGATGGACAGGGAAGCCTGGCATGCTGCAGTCCATGAGATCACAAAGAGTCACACATAACTGAGCGACTGAACTGAACTGAGAATAAATAGGGCAGAAAAATAGTTTTAAAGAGTATATTATAAAAATAATGTTTCTTGAAATGATGTCTTTTCTAGCTAACATAGAAATAAAAACCCAAAACAATAGCTTATGAAACATACCAAAAACAAAATTTATCACCAGATTATCAATAACCTGAGAATCGTGAGTACTTTGTTGCCTTAAGTCTAATAGGCCATGTGATTTTTCCCAAGACCCCTCTTAAGAACTAGTAGTTCATGCTTTGGTAATATCATATTGAGAACCAGATAATGTTTTAATAAATGAAGATTAAGTTTTAGATGTATTTCCAGTTTATATACTCTCCTTCATTTCATCCTCCTAAATATTTCCAGCAAAGTACTTTTGTTGTTCAGTTACTCAGTCGTCTTCCACTTTATGAACCCATGGACTGCAGTATGCCAGGTTCCTCTGTCCTCCACTATCTCCCTGAGTTTGCTCAAATTCATGTCCATGGAGTTGGTGATACTATCTAACCATCTGATCCTTCTCCTCCTGTCCTAAATCTTTTCCAACATCAGAGTCTTTTCAAATAAATTGGCTCTTTGCATCAGGTGGGCAAAGTATTGGAGTTTGAGTGTCAGCATCAGTCCTTCCAATGAATATTCAGGGTTGATTTCCATTAGGATTGACTGGTTTGATCTCCTTGCAGTCCAACAGATTCTCATGAGTCTTCTCCAACACCATAATTAAAAAGCATCAATTCTTCAGGGCTCAGCCTTTTTTATGGTCCAACTATCACATTTGTACATGACTACTGGAAAAACCACAGCTTTGACTAGACAGATCTTTGTCAGCAAAGTGATGTCTCTGCTTTTTAATATGCTGTCTAGGTTTGTCTTAGCTTTCCTTCGAAGAAGAAGTGTCTTTGAATTTCATGGCTGCAGTCACCATCCACAGTGATTTTGGAATACTAGATAACATAATTAATCTTTCATGATCCAGTTAGTATTTCAAAAAAAGATGTATTTCATTGATATTGTAGTGGTTAGTTCCTAAGTTTATTGATAGAATACAATAGTTTTATTTTGCATCTATTATAAAATTATTCTCAACACTTTATTAGTCACTAAAATTTCAAAATCTATCTCTTACTTAGCGCTACAAATTTCTTAGACTTTAGATTCTTGTTTACTCTATTGTACCTTTTTACCCTAATTTCTCAAAAATCTAATCCAAATCAATAAAAGGATAAAGGGGCTCAGATCCAATACACAGCTAATAAACATGCTTTTGCCATGTGTTAATAACATGCAAAATAAGAAAAACATCAAGAAAACAAATTATTAGCTTTGTTTTTACAAAACTTAAGCTTCCAGAGGACAAGAATGTCATCTAATGTATATAGAATGTTGTGCACTGTTGGCAGTTGGATATTAAAATTCAATATTAACAAGTGGAACATAATTTACTGAGCCATTCCAATGCACGAGCAAATGGAAAAGTATTGAATATCTTGGGATTACTGAAATGCACTTTGATTTTATGCAACATCTTGTTAACTTTATCTGTTTTTCATAGCTTTTTTCCATTAGAGGGAGGGAGAGGGGAAAATTGGATCAAGGTTCTGGTTTTTAATATGAGGCATCAACACTATGAAAAAAAATCAAAGACACATTAATAAACTAAATATTACCTCCCACTGCTCTCTGGCTACCAGGCGCACACAGTTCTTTCCACTGGACTCCTAAGAGGGCCTTCAATAAAGTGAAACTGTGAGTTTGACATTTCTCTTGCTCACTGCCAGGAAATTCTAAATTGAGTCCCAGTTGTTTTCCAGATTAATCCACCAGAGAGAACAGAATCTGAACACAGTATTTTACAACTTTTTGAAAATTCATTTAGGCTAAATTTAGGTTTGAGTATATGTATATATCCCTAATTATAAAACACTCCTCTTACATCAAGTACACACTAGTAACATGACTGTTAAAAAGACGAGGTAAGCATTTTTAATAGGGAAGAGCAAATTTTCTATGAATAACAGAAACCAAATGTTTATTTAAAAAATCCCAAACAAACTATAATTCAAAAAACTGGTCTGCTTACAAAAATTCACCTAGTTCCTCTCTGAAAATCATAAAAAGAGAGAAAAACATCTAGTAACAGCTTAGCTGTTTGTGTTACATTTGGGAAGAAAAGAATACTTTTTATGAAATCTCACTCAATGAAACCTGATGCTTTGTTGGAGTCTTCTTCATTCATATGTCAACCAGGTAAATGTACGACAAGGTAAGTTTCAAAAATCAAAAGATGCTAGCGATTTCCATATTTGCCTTCTGATGTTTTCCAACACACACTGGGAATGGCTCCCTAAATAAGGTACCTCAACTTCTTTCCTGGCGAAGAATGCAGTGGGTTCATTTCTTGGATACGTGCTGCGTCAAGTACATTACACCTGGGCAATTCCTATTGACAGAAATTGAATGGAATTGCACTTCCAGGCTTTTTAAGAGCTTATTTGGTGCTTCACATGAGACTTTATTAAAAATAGCGCAGCTCTCAAAAACCTTTTAAGGTACTGGATGCTTTTTAAAAATCTAATAAATATGGATGGCTGATTAAAGAAATGTATTTTATATACTCTATGTTAACGCTGTTTTTTTCCCCTCATTTTCCATCTTTTTTTTCCCCTTTGCTTTTTCTGAGAGCTTCAAGTAATAAACTAACTTTTAAAAAGGGTCAACTATTATCTATACCACAAATTCTTTCATCCTAGTGGGAATTCCATCCTCCCTTTGCCCTGCTCTAATCATTAAAAGCAGTTTCAAGGTACTGCATGTGTGCTAAGTCACTTCAGTTGTGCATGATTCTTTGTGACGCTATGAACCCTGGCCTGCCAAGCTCCTCTGTCCATGGGATTCTCCAGGCAAGAATACTGGAGAGGGTTGCTATGCCCTCCCCCAGGGAATTTTCCTGACCCAGGGATCTAACCCTCATCTCTTAAAGCTCCTCCACTGGCAGTCAGATTCTCTACCACTAGTGCTACCAATTACCAAAAACAAGTCAGATTTATTCTTCCAACAGCCTTTCAGGTAGATATTCTTCCCAGTCTAGGGAGTAGGAACTGAGGCTCAGATAATTTAACAATTTGCTCAATGTCACACATTTAGTAGGTGGCAAAGCCAATGCTGACAAATATTCTTCTGGTGCCTATGGTTATTATTGATGTTTGGTCCCTGGTAGCTCAGATGGTAAAGAATCTGCATGGAATGCAGGAGACACAGGTCCAATCCCTGGGTCAGGGAGATCCGCTGGAGGAGGGTATGGCAACCTATTCCAGTATTCTTGTCTGGAGAATCCCATGGACAGAGGAGCCTGGCAGGCTACAGTCCATAATGTCACAAAGAGTTGGACAGGACTCAGTGACTAACACACAACAGGGGGAAAGTAATTTTTGTATACTGTGTTTTTCAATCTTGATTTGATTATCTGAGTCTCACATGCTGACTCCAACTTTGGTGTTCTTCCCCTTACATATAATCAAAGCCAATCAATTGAGAATTTTTGTGAAGCAACAATCAGTTGACCCAAACAATGGGAATAAACGATGGTAACTCTTACTTAACAGACTTAGTGTTTCTGCAAACAAAGAAAATGTTTCCTCTCCAAACATTGATTCTAGATGATTTTATATCATTCTCTTTTTCCTGAGCCAATTCGAAGTTTAGGTATTTATAATGAGAAACTCCTTGGGAAACTATCATTTTCAGAAAAAAAAAGTTTTTAGTCTTCAACTTAGAATTCTTGGGTAGAAAGCGGAAGAGTCAATAAAAGGATGAGTGGAATGTTTTGAGCACAGTTGCACTGGGTGTCTTGGAAACCTATAGGCACTGGGAAGTCTACAAAGGAAGCTCAGCCAGGCTCCTGGGCAAACCAAGAGTTAGGCTTTCCAGAAGTGAACTTGTCTGGAGGGGTGCTCAGTGCACAGAAAATTCTGTTTCTCAGTTTTATTGTGTATTAAATGATCAATGTCTTAAAATATTTAAAGTGAAAGTGCTGGTCATTCAGTCTTGTGTGACTCTTTGGGACCCCATGGACTGTAGTCCACCAGGCTCCTCTGTCCATGGAATTCTCCAGGCAAGGATACTGGAGTAGGTTGCCATTTCCTTCTCCAGGGGAGCTTCCTGACCCAGGAATTGAACCCAGGTCTCCTGAATTGAGGGCAGATTCTTTACCATCTGAGCCACCAGGGAGCTTGGTAGGTGATAAATCACAGAAAGTGATTATCTTTTAAAAACATACACTCCATGCAGTTCACCATTTTGTAACCTATTAAATTTAATTCAACTTCTAAGTTTAATTAATACTTTCATGCAAAAAAAGTAAGAAAACCAAAGCTTCAATAGAAGTTTGTTCCTGAAAGGAATGGTGCTACTGTGATTTTAGAGGTGCTAGAATACAATTTACATAGAAAAATTTCAAAAGGCATTACACTGAGAACTTATATTTAATAAAATCTTCTAATAAATAAAATGCTTATTTATACAAGGTTCACAATTATTTTAAGTTAACAGAAATTAGTTATAATGTTGTATATAAAATTTGTCAAGTGACTCTCTGTAGGTCATCAGGAAGTAGTTTAAAGGTCCTTTTAGAAAAAGATTTTTTTAGATAGAATTTTTATTTCTGAGGTGGCATGGTATCATGTAGTTGTAGAATTCATAGCTCTCATCTTTTTGGTTATATCCATGGGATAAAAGGATGACTTCTACATCTTCTGACAGCAGACTCCGTTAAATGCTTACCATCTCACATAGGGACCGATTGTTTAAGGCAGGATGGTAATATAATCTTTGGAAGACTGGGTCTTATTATCCATTTTAAAGCAGTCTCTTGAAAATTATTTTGGTCAATTCTTTGTCCTTACTACATCATCGACTAAAAGAAAAAGTTCCTTCTGCTCTATATGTTTCTCTCAATCTATGAAAGCATTTATGAATATATGACTGATTATTTAATTAGAAAAATAAACCAAAGCATGTCCCAACAAACAGATAATTCGTTTTTCTGCTTAGTAAAACTGAATTGTATTTGTTGTTTTTACTTCTTGTTTTTCATGATACTATTCTCTTAAAAGAACGACCACTAAGAAAAGCAAAGTAAGTCAACTATGTCTCATCAGAAAAATTTCTTCTGCTATGACTGTTTTCTTTACAAAAAGAAAGCCCTATTAACATGAGTCATACAGAGAGATACTCTGAATTTGTTAAAAAATCTGAATTATGGACTATTTTCAAAGGCAAGAAATGCATCAGGAAGCCATGATGCTCTCTAGAGAGGACAAATGAATGGGAATGTGTGTGTGTGTGGCTTCCCAGATGGCTTAGTGGTAAAGAATCCTCATGCCAAAGCAGGAAACACAAGAGATATGGGTTCAGTCCCTGGATAGAGAAGATCCCTTGGAGAAGGGAATAGGAACTTACTCCAGTATTCTTGCCTGCAAAATCCCATGGTCAGAGGAGCCTAGTGGGCTACAGTTCATGGGGTTCCAAAAACTCAGACATGACTGAGCATGCTCATATATACATATATATGCACATATTAATACATAATTTTATCAAGTACACTAGAAGAATGAAACTAGCAGAAAACACTACATTTATGCAAGTTTCTACATTGAGAAACTTACGAAGATTATTTTTAAGACATGACAATTCTCGATGTTTCTATTACTATTAATTATCTGGCTGTTTCTTTATTATGTGTGTGTTAGTCACTCAGTCACGTCTGACTCTTTGCGGCCCCATTGACTATAGCTCTCGATGCTCCTCTGTCCATGAACTTCTCCAGGCAAAAATACTGAACTGGGTTGCCATTCCTTTCTTCAGAGGATCTGCTTATTCTACTTAGTAAACACCACCAGCACCAAATTTATAGGAAAAAAAATCATAGAAGAGAAAAAGGAAGTGTTTTCTTTTTTTCCCAGTAATTGTAAAATAAGAAGCAACAGTTTTAATTTTATTTTATGACTACCTTACCTTAATTCGGATTTCAGAAAATTAGTACTTCATGCCAACATAGATTTAAAGCAGTTAGCCAAAAATCACTTATAAATATGTTGTGAAATAGAAACTGTTTTGAAAATGTGATCTAAAGTATAGGTAAAAAGAATTTGGAAATATAATTTTTTGAGTCATCATTTTTTCTGTAAATCTGTGCTTTTATATATCATCTCATTAATTCCAATCAGTTACCCAGCAAGATGAACTTCTGAATTCTCATTTTATTGCCAGGTAAACTGAGGCTCAGATAAAATAAAGTATTTACAAACATGAAAATTCTTGTAAAAGATCACTCATATATTAAGTGGTAGAATGAGAATTTGGAAAAGTTTTTGGAAAATAGAGATGAGAATCCATTTATTGAGCTAAATAGAATTGATGGTGTTTCAAATAGGTAGAACTTAAAAATTATTTACAGATGGCAAAAATTCTTATGAATCTCCAAAATGTTCACTTAAGACTTTTCAATCAGAAACCTTCCTAACTATAGTTGACAAAATGATCATTAGAGATATGATAATATTATTGAAGTGAAGTTGCTCAGTCGTGTCCGACTCTTTGTGACCCCATGGACTGTAGCCTACCAGGCTCCTCCATCCATGGGATTTTCCAGTCACAAATACTGAAGTGGGTTGCCATTTCCTTCTCCAGGAGATCTTCCTGACCCAGGGATTGAACCCAGGTTTCCTGCATTGTAGGCAGATACTTTACTGTCTGAGCCACCAGGGAAGTCTATTAATGAAATATAAACTACTAATTTTATAGTTCCAGATGGTCAATTAGTTTCCCATTGACTGTAACTGAACACTTCACCATTAAATGTGAATTCAGAATTTTTGATTCTATCTATCTTCCTACTGTTGAATTATGGTAATAACAATATTGTAGACTGTGCTCACTACCTGATTTATATATCCTTTATTATTTAACTAAAATTAATAATTTAAAAAGACAATAAGGTGTTCTATGAAATATTCAAAGATGAATTAATACCAGTCTTTTTCAAACTCTTCCAAAAAATAGAAGAGAAGGGAACTCTTCCACCTTATTTTACATGGCCATCATTAGCCTGAGACCAAAACCAGACAAAGAAGCCAAAGAAAAGAAAAAAGTTACTGGCCAATTTTCCTGATGAACATAGATATAAAACAGTCAACAAAATATTACCAAACCAAACTTAACAATACATTAAAATGATCACATACCACGATTGAGTGGGATTTATTCCAGGTGTGCAGGGCTGGTTCAACATCAACAAAACCAGCCAATGTGATACATCACTTTAACAAACTGAAGGATAAAAATTATATGATCATCTCAATAGATGCAGAAAAAGCATTTGACAAAATGCAATTTCCATTCATAAATGAATGAAACTCAACAAAACGGGTATATAGGAAACATATCTGAACATGATAAAGGCCATATATAATAAGCCCACAGATAATATTGTGCTCAATGGTGAGATGTTGAAAGCATTTCCTCTAAGATCAAGACAAGAATGACCACTCTAGCCACTTTTACTCAACATAGTTTTGGAAGTCCTAGCCAGAGAAATTAGGCAAAGGAAAGCAATCAAATGTTTCTGTTTCTTCCAAATTGTAAAGAAAGAAGCAAAACTGTCACTATTTGTGAAAGGCATAATATTTATATATGGAAAAATAAAAATATTGGATAATAAACTGTTAGAACTAATAAATTCAATAATGTTGTAGAATGAAAAAATCAATACAAAAAATCAGTAATGTTTTTATACACTAAAATGAACTATCTGAAAGAGAAGTGAACAAAACAATCCCATTTACAATGGCATCAAAAAGAATAAAATACTTTGGAATAAATTTAACCAAAGTGAAACACCTGTATACTGAAAATACTAATGCATTAAGAAAAGGAATTGAAGATGACAGAAAAATGAAAAATATTATATGTTCATAAATTGGAAAAATCAAATATTATTAAAATGTCCATACTACCCAAAGCAATTCACAGATTCAGTGCAATCCCTATCAAAATCCTAATGTCATTTTTCACAGAAATAGAACAAACAATGCTAAAATTTACATGGAAATGTAAAAGACTCTAAATAGCCAAAGCAATGTTAACAAAGAAGAACAAAGCTGGAAGCATCACACTCCCAGATTTCAAACTCCACTGCAAAGTTATAGTAATTAAAACAGTATGGTATTAGCATAAAAACAGACACATTGATCAATGGAAATGAATAGAGAGCCCAGAAATAAACCTGTGCACATATGGTCAATTAATTTACAACAAAAGCCAAGAATATACAACAAAGAAAGAATAATCTCTTATATAAATGGTGTTGCAAAAACTGGAGAGCCACATACAAAAGAATAAAATTGAACCACCATCTTATTCCATACAAAAAATTTAACCCAACCTGAATTAAAGACTGAATGATAAAACTCCTAGAAGAAGACAGTGGCAGTAAGTAAGTTGACATAGGTCTTGGCAATGGTTTTTTTGAATCTATTACAAAAAATTAAAAGTAACAAAAGCAAAATGTTAAAAGTGGAATTACAGCAAACTAAAAAGCTCTACAGCAAAGGAAATTGTAAACATCATGGAAAGGCAACATATGGAATGGGAAAAAAATATTTGCAAACCATATCTAGTAGGGGGTTGATAGCAAAAGCACATGAAGAAACTATATAACTCAATAGCAAAAAAATCTAATAAAAAAACTGGCAAAAGATCTGAATAGACACTTTTTCAAACAAGACATACAGATGACCAATAGGTACATGAAAAGATGTTCAACATCACTAATCATCAGGGAAACATAAATCAAAATCACAATGAAATACTACCTCACCCTTTTTATAATGGTTATCATCCACAAAACAAGAAATAATAAATGTTGGCAAGGCTGTGGAGAAGAGTTTACCATATTGCACTGCTTGAAGGAGTGTAAATTAGTGCAGCCACTGTGGAAAATGGGATTCCCTGATGGTTCAGTGGTAAAGAATCCACCTGCCAATGCAGGAGATCTGGGTTTAATCCCAGGGTCAGGAAAATCCCTTGGAGAAGAAAATGGCAACCTACTCTAGTATTCTTGCCTGGAAAATGCCAGGGACAGAGGAGCCTTCTGGGCTATAGTTCACAAGGTCATGAAAAGTCAGACATGACTCAGTAACTAAAACAACTGTGAAAAACAGTATGGAGGTTGCTCAGAAAATTAAAAATAGAACTACAATATGATCCAGTAATTCTACTTCTAGGCTTTTTATCTAGGATAAAAGGGAAACAAAAGTACTAACTCGAAAGATATATATACCCCCATGTTCATGGAAGCACTATTACAATAGCCAAAATGTGAAAGCAACCTAAGTGTCCACTGATGGATGAATGGATAAAGAAACTGTACCCAAGCATACTTCAGCAATATCGTGGGTTCACATCCAGACCACCACAATACAGCAAACACTGCAATAAAATGAGCCATAGGAATTTTCCATTTCTCATTGTACATAAAAGTTGTGTTTATACCATTCTGTAGTCTATTCAGTATTCCATAGTATTATGTCTTTAAAAAAGTACATACCTTAAACAATAATATTGCCAAAGAAATGGTGCTGATAGATTTGCTTGATGCAGGATTGCCAGCAACATGCACTGTGCAAAAAATGCAGTATCTGAGAAACATGGTGAAAGGAGGAATATATACACATATATATGTGTATGTATATATGAAGGAATATTATTTAACAATAAAAAATAATAGAATCTTGTCATTCTAGACAACATAGATGGACCTTATGGACATTATGCTAAAAGAAACAATTTGGACAGAGAAAGGCAAATACCATATGGCCTTTCTTATATGAGAAATCTAAAATAAACAAATGAATAAATAAATCATCATCATAGATACTGAGAACAGATTAGTGGCTGCCAGAGGTGGGTATTTAGTTATGGATGTAGAAATGCATGAAGGAGATCAAAGTGTACAAACATAAAGTAAAATATTTAAAAAACAGGCAACAAGAGAAACTTTAAATTTTGAGTAGAGACAAAAAATTTAGTTCTTAATCCCTCGGAATTCATTTGTATGGTCAAAGAGTTGAAAACTTTCTTGATGTTATTCTTTTAATCCATGTACTAATTAAGAGCCCATGTCTTTCCTAATAATTCAGCTTAGCAGTCATGGCCAGTTGAAGTTAAAAATGTTTAATGATTATATTAAATCTTTAATAAGATAAAATAACACTTTGGGTAAGTCAATGTTGTAATGAAGGAATATACTTCTTTACATTTTTAAGTATTAATTTTTTTTCATTGTTATCTTGGAGTTGGAATGAAACATACAAATAAGAAGTGAAGGTGAAGAAAGGCAGTTGGAATTTTTACTTTTCTGTAAGG
Organism: Tragelaphus eurycerus; assembly: GCA_935064755.1. NCBI lineage: Eukaryota > Metazoa > Chordata > Mammalia > Artiodactyla > Bovidae > Tragelaphus > Tragelaphus eurycerus. The sequence continues at coordinate 11,446,919 of CAKXYN010000036.1, read as the reverse complement.
ATGAAAAGGTACAAAATTTTTGATTGAACAGCAGAAAGTCACCTGGCTATTCTCACATTGTACTAGTTTCTAGGACAGTGTTTTCATGAGTAGTTCAGTTCAGTTGTTCAGTCATGTCTGACTTTTTGTGACCCCATGAATCACAGCATGCCAGGACTCCCTGTCCAACACCAGCTCCCAGAGTTCACCCAAACCCATGTCCATTGAGTTGGTAATGCCATCCAACCATCTCATCCTCTGTTGTCCCCTCTCCTCCTGCCCTCAATCTTTCCCAGCATCAAGGTCTTTTCCAATGAGTCAGCTCTTCGCATGAGGTGGCCAAAGTATTGGAGTTTCAGCTTCAACATCAGTTCTTCCAAAGAACACCCAGGACTGATGTCCTTTAGGATGGACTGGTTGGATCTCCTTGCAGTCCAAGGGACTCTCAAGAGTCTTCACCAACATCACAATTCAAAAGGAAGCTTTGATACTGTAAAGAGCAATATTGCATAGGAACCTGGAATGTTAGGTCCATGAATCAAGGCTAATTGGAAGTGGTCAAACAGGAGATTACAAGAGTGAACACTGACATTCTAGGAATCAGTGAACTAAGATGGACTGGAATGGGTGAATTTAACTCAGATGACTAGTATATCTACTACTGTGGGCAGGAACCCCTTAGAAGAAATGGGGTAGCCAGTATAGTACAAAAAAGAGTCCGAAATGCAGTACTTGGATGCAATCTCAAAAACGACAGAATGATCTGTTCGTTTCCAAGGTAAACCATTCAATATCACATTAATCCAAGTCTATGCCCCAACCAGTAACACTGAAGAAGCTGAAGAACAGTTCTATGAAGACCTACAAGACCTTGTAGAACTATAACCCCCAAAATGTCCTTTTCATTATAGGGGACTAGAATGCAAAACTAGGAAGTAAAGAAACACCTGGAGTAACAGGCAAATTTGGCCTTGGAGTACAGAATGAAGCAGGGCAAAGACTAATAGAGTTCTGCCAAGAGAAAGCACTGGTCATAGCAAACACCCTCTTCCAACAATGCAAGAGATGACTCTACACATGGACATCACCAGATGGTTGACACCGAAATCAGATTGATTATATTCTTTGCAGACAAAGATGGAGAAGCTCTATGCTTTCAGCAAAACCAACACCGGGAGCTGATTGTGGCTCAGATCATGAACTCCTTATTGCCGAATTCAGACTTAAATTGAAGAAAGTAGGGAAAACCACTAGACCATTCAGGTATGACTTAAATCACATCCCTTATGACTATACAGTGGAAGTGAGAAATAGTTTTAAGGGACTAGATCTGTTAGAGTGCCTGATGAACTATGGATAGAGGTTCATGACATTGTACAGGAGACAGGAATCAAGAACATCTTAAAGACAAAGAAATGCAAAAAAGCAAAATGGCTGTCTGAGGAGGCCTTACAAATAGCTGTGAAAAGAAGGGAAGTAAAAAGGAAAGAGATATCCATTTGAATGCAGAGTTCCAAAGAATAGCAAGGAGAGATAAGAAAGCCTTCCTCAGCAATCAATGCAAAGAAATAGAGGAAAACAATAGAACAGGAAAGACTAGAGATCTCTTCATGAGTAGAGATGAGATTATAATGATTTACTTGGAATTTTTTTCCATATCCATACAGCATTGTAGTTAACATTGAGTTACAGGATCAACCCTTCCTAAACTGATAATTATTTCCCATTCCAAGTGTCTGCAAATCTCTGGATCCCCACTGTTGCTTTCAGTTCTTATTTACCCTTTTATAAGGGGCCTCCCAGGAGGCATTAATGGTAAAGAATTCATCTGCTATTACAGAGGACACAAGAGACATGGGTTTGATCCCTGAGTCAGGAAGATCCCCTGGAAAAGGAAATGGCAATCCACTCCAGCATTATTGCCTGGAAAATTCCATGGACAGAGGAGCCAGTCAGGGATCACAAAGAACTGGACACGACTGATCACCTTTTTTAACCCTAGTGTCATCCTTCTTTGCCTTTGCACAACTGTTAGAGATTCTCTTAGAAAAGTCAGGAACTGCCTTGTGCAAATACATTAATGAACCCTCAATCATTACAGAAAAAAATTCACTCCTCCTGGCATGATAGTCATAGCTCTCTGTGATCTGATCTCAACCCATATTTCCCTCTGCACCTTCTAAAAAGATTATTCACTGATTCCCAATGCACTCTTCCCTCCACCTAAAATACCATAGCTTTCCCATAGCTATCCATAAAAATATTTATGTTCTAAAATCTGTTTAAGAGTTCACCATGGTCATGCAACCTTCTTAAATATCTCTCTGTCACTCAACACTTGGAATTTATCTTCCTGCTGCTGAGTTCCCCAACCTTACTGCTTCTTAATCCAATGATTTAGCTTTTGTATTTATTACTGGACTTCCTACTTCAACCACTAGACTTGAAGTTTCTTGAGGGTAAGAACTATGTCTTATCATTCTTTCTACCCCTTATGATTATACAGTGGAAGTGAGAAATAGATTTAAGGGCCTAGATCTGATAGATAGAGTGCCTGATGAACTATGGAATGAGGTTCGTGACATTGTACAGGAGACAGGGATCAAGACCATCCCCATGGAAAAGAAATGCAAAAAAGCAAAATGACTATCTGGGGGAGGCCTTGCAAATAGCTGTGAAAAGAAGAGAGTGAAAAGCAAAGGAGAAAAGGAAAGACATAAACATCTGAATGCAGAATTCCAAAGAATAGCAAGAAGAGATAAGAAAGCGTTCTTCAATGAACAATGCAAAGAAATAGAGGAAAACAACAGAATGGGAAAGACTAAGGATCTATTCAAGAAAATCAGAGATACCAAAGGAACATTTCACGCAAAAATGGGCTCTATAAAGGACAGAAATGGTATGGACCTAACGGAAGCAGAAGATATTAAGAAGAGGTGGCAAGAATACACAGAAGAACTGTACAAAAAAGAACTTCACGACCCAGATAATCATGATGGTGTGATCACTGACCTAGAGCCAGACATCCTGGAATGTGAAGTCAAGTGGGCCTTAGAAAGCATCACTATGAACAAAGCTAGTGGAGGTGATGGAATTCCAGTGGAGCTATTCCAAATCCTGAAAGATGATGCTGTGAAAGTGTTGCATTCAATATGCCAGCAAATTTGGAAAACTCAGCAGTGGCCACAAGATTGGAAAAGGTCAGTTTTCATTCCAATCCCAAAGAAAGGCAATGCTAAAGAATGCTCAAACTACCGCACAATTTCACTCATCTCACACACTAGTAAAGTAATGCTCAAAATTCTCCAAGCCAGGCTTCAGCAATATGTGAACCGTGAACTTCCTGATGTTCAAGCTAGTTTTAGAAAAGGCAGAGGAACCAGAGATCAAATTGCCAACATCTGCTGGATCATGGAAAAAGCAAGAGAGTTCCAGAAAAACATCTATTTCTGCTTTATTGACTATGCCAAAGCCTTTGACTGTGTAGATCACAATAAACTGTGGAAAATTCTGAAAGAGATGGGAATACCAGACCACCTGATCTGCCTCTTGAGAAATCTGTATGCAGGTCAGGAAGCAACAGTTAGAACTGGTCATGGAACAACAGACTGGTTCCAAATAGGAAAAGGAGTACGTCAAGGCTGTATATTGTCACCATGTTTGTTTAACTTATATGCAGAGTACATCATGAAAAATGCTGGACTGGAAGAAACACAAGTTGGAATCAAGATTGCTGGGAGAAATATCAATAACCTCAGATATGCGGATGACACCACCCTTATGGCAGAAAGTGAAGAGGGGCTAAAAAGCCTCTTGATGAAAGTGAAAGTGGAGAGTGAAAAGGTTGGCTTAAAGCTCAACATTCAGAAAACGAAGATCATGGCATCTGGTCCCATCACTACATGGGAAATAGATGGAGAAACAGTGGAAACAGTGTCAGACTTTATTTTTCTGGGCTCCAAAATCACTGCAGATGGTGACTGCAGCCATGAAATTAAAAGACACTTACTCCTTGGAAGGAAAGTTTTGACCAACCTAGATAGCATATTCAAAAGCAGAGACATCACTTTGCCAACAAAGGTTCGTCTAGTCAAGGCTATGATCTTTCCTGTGGTCATGTATGGATGTGAGAGCTGGACTGTGAAGAAGGCTGAGCGCCAAAGAATTGATGCTTTTGAACTGTGGTGTTGGAGAAGACTCTTGAGAGTCCCTTGGACTGCAAGGAGATCCAACCAGTCCATTCTGAAGGAGATCAATCCTGGAATTTCTTTGGAAGGAATGATGCTAAAACTGAAACTCCTCATGCCACCTCATGCGAAAAGTTGACTCATTGGAGAAGACTCTGATGCTGGGAGGGATTGGGGGCAGGAGGAGAAGGGGACGACAGAGGATGAGATGGCTGGATGGCATCACTGACTCGATGAATATGAGTCTGAGTGAGCTCCGGGAGTTGGTGATGGACAGGGAGGCCTGGCGTGCTGCAGTTCATGGGGTGGCAAAGAGTCAGACACGACTGAGTGACTGATCTGATCTGATCCGATCTGATCCTTAGGAAAATCTAGCAAATGAGAGCAATATGTTACATTTTAGCAAGTTGTTTCAAATTCTGCATTTTAATTCATGTTTTAAAAATTAAATTTAATACACCATGACCAAGTGGGCTTTATCCCAGGAATGCAAGGATTCTTCAATATCCGCAAATCAATCAACGTAATACACCACATTAACAAATTGAAAAATAAAAACCATATGATTATATCAATAGATGCAGAGAAAGCCTTTGACAAAGTTCAACATTCATTTATGATAAAAACTCTCCAGAAAGCAGGAATAGAAGGAACATAACTCAACATAATAAAAGCCAGATATGACAAACCCATAGCAAACATTATCCTCAATGGTGAAAAATTGAAAGCATTTCTTCTAAAGTCAGGAACAAGACAAGGATGCTCACTTTCACCATTACTATTCAACATAGTTTTGGAAGTTTTGGCCACAGCAATCAGAGCAGAAAACGAAATAAAAGGAATCCAAATATGAAAAGAAGAATTAAAACTCTCACTGTTTGCAGATGACATGATCCTCTACGTAGAAAACCCTAAAGACTCCACCAGAAAATTACTAGAACTAATCAATGAATATAGTAAAGTTGCAGGATATAAAATCAACACACAGTGGGAGGAGCTAAGATGGCGGATGAGTAAGACGGGGAGAATATTTTCTCCTCCACAAATCCATTAAAAGAACATTTATATGCTGAATAAATTCGATAAAAGAACTTCTGAATGCCGGCAGAGGACATCAGGCACTTAGAAAGACAACTCATTGTCTTCAAAATGAGAAAACAAGCCCTGCGGTAACTCCTTTTGCGGAGAAGTGGTGCGGACACCAGCATTTGCTATTGGCAAGCGGGGACTGGGCTAGGAGGAGCAGCGAGGCCTGCATCGCTTTGAGAAAGGATTTGGCCTGGCTATCTCGGGCGCTATCTGAGCGAAATAACCAGACTGTCGGTTATCTACTACATCAAAAGCCAGCCCTAACTTAAGACACCACCAGGACTACCTATGGAACAAAGGGCTGCACAGAGTTGGCCGGCTGCAGGCCGTCCCACTCCGGTGACAGGCAGCCAGGGCCAGAGGCGGGCAATTACAGCCCTAGAGAGACACTGTCTAATGGAACTGTGAGTAGGTTTCTGTGCTGACTCATGCTTCTTGGGGCTCTGGATGGTCAACATCTGCCTGAGAAAGTGTGCTGTTTGTATACCCAGAAAACTGAGAGGTGATAAGTCGCAGCAGCTGCGCTCGCTAAACACCCTGTGCTACTCGGATCTGGGAAGGGCATAAAACGCAGACTCAACCAAGTCTGTGCTTCTGAGGATTATCCGAGTGCCTGAACCTGGCCAGTTTAGATTTGGGTGTTCATCTCCGCCCCCTCTGTAACAAGGTAGAGATCAGATATTGAAAAGACCTGTAAACTGCCTCAATAAAGAGAATTCAACAAACTACCAGAATATAGTAAGGACACTCTAAACTTGGCAATTTTAACAAAATGAAGAGACAAAAGAATACCCAGCAGCTAAAGGAACAGGATAGATGCCCACCAAATCAAACCAAAGCGGAAGAGATAGGGAATCTACCTGATAAAGAATTCCGAATAATGATAGTGAAATTAATTCAAAATCTCGAAATCAAAATAGAATCACAGTTAAAGAGTCTGGAGACAAGGATTGAGAAGATGCAAGAAAGGTTTAACAAGGACCTAGAAGAAATAAAAAAGAGTCAACACATAATGAATAATGCAATAAATGAGATCCAAAACACCCTGGAGACAACAAATAGTAGAATAACAGAGGCAGAAGATAGGATTAGTGAATTAGAAGATAGAATCCTAGAAATAAATGAATCAGAGGAGAAAAAAGAAAAACGTATCAAAAGAAATGAGGACAATTTCAGAAACCTCCAGGATAACATCAAACGCTACAACATTCGAATCATAGGAGTTCCAGAAGAAGAAGATAAAAAGAAAGATCATGAGGAAATACTTGAGGAGATAATAGTTGAAAACTTCCCTAAAATGGAGAAGAAAATTACCACTCAAGTTCAAGAAATCCAGAGAGTCCCTAACAGGATAAACCCAAGGCGAAACACCCCAAGACACATATTAATCAAATTAACAAAGATTAAATATAAAGAACAAATATTAAAAGCAGCAAGGGAAAAACATCAAATAACTCACAAGGGAATTCCCATAAGGCTAACAGCTGATCTTTCAATAGAAACTCTCCAAGCCAGGAGGGAATGGCAAGACATAATTAAAGTGATGAAAGAAAATAACTTACAGCCTAGATTATTGTATCCAGCAAGGATCTCATTCAAATATGAAGGAGAAATCAAAAGCTTCACAGATAAGCAAAAGTTGAGAGAATTTTGCACCACTAAACCATTTCTCCAACAAAAACTAAAGGACATTCTCTAGATAGGAATCACTAAAAGGGTGTATAAATTTGAACCCAAAACAATAAAGTAAATCTTATTTATCAATAATTGCTTTAAATGTTTATGGGCTGAATGCCCTAATCAACAGACAAAGACTGGCAGAATCGATACAAAAACAAGACCCCTACATACGTTGTCTACAAGAGACAACCAAAAGACTAAAATGGGTCAAATGGATACAAAAACTAGACCCCTATATATGTTGTCTACAAGAGAACCACCTTAAAATACGGGATATATACTGACTGAAAATGAAGGCCTGGAAAAAGATTTTCTATGCAAATATGGACCATAAGGAAACAGGAGTAGCAATACTTCTATCAGATAAAATTGACTTTAAAGATCTTGAAAAGGAGACAATGAAGGTTACACATAACGACTTAAAGGAACAATCCAAAAAGAAGTTATAACAATTATAAATATATATGCATCCAACATTGGAGCATTGATATATCTAAGACAAACATTAATTAATATGATAGAAGAAATATGCAGCAATACAATAAAAGTGGGAGACTTTAATACCCCACTCATATAATCTGGCTGTAATAGACAAAGTAAAGAGCAAAACATATTTACTTATGAGCCTCAAAAAGTTCAGTTCATTCAGGAGAGTTTAAAAAAAAAAAAGACTTATTTGTTCACTCTATAAAGGTTTATTGACTATTTTATGGGTTTGGTACCACTTTGGGTAAGTAGGGAGGAAGAGGTGACAAATGTGATCCTGTCCTAAATAATATATTGTGGTAAAGATAGACCTACCAATACAAAATACCAAGATGTGCCTAAAGATGAGGACACCCAAACTGGACCTTTTGTTTTCTGAACTTTTCATTTCGAGAACAAACCTCCTAATATAGGATGAATTCAACATGATTTTTTTTAAGTGTTCTTTGTGATTAAAAACAGAAAGCCATTGGTTAAGAAATTATATATACTCCTCCCCACCATCACTCCCCTTCATTCTTCCCGTTTCCCTCCCACCCTCATTGATCCTTTCCTTTGTCCATTTTCCCTTGCAAAAAAAAAAAAAAAAAAAACTATACTGATGCACCTTACCATGGCCATTTCTAAAAAAAAAAAAAAAAAAAAAAGGTATATCCTCTGAGTTCACAAATTATATAAAGGTTCCTATTTAGGAGGATAATTAGGAAAAGAGGTGTCAAAAAAAAAAAAAATAAAATCAACACACAGAAATCCCTTGCATTCCTGTACACTAATAATGAGAAAATAGAAAGAGAAATTAAAGAAACAATTCCATTCACCATTGCAATGAAAAGAATAAAATACTTAGGAATATATCTACCTAAAGAAACTAAAAACCTATATATAGAAAACTATAAAACACTGGTGAAAGAAATCAAAGAGGACACTAATAGATGGAGAAATATACCATGTTCATGGATTGGTAGAATCAATATAGTGAAAATGATTGTACTACCCAAAGCAATTTATAGATTCAATGCAATCCCCATCAAGCTACCAATGGTATTATTCACAGAGCTAGAACAAATAATTTCTCAATTTGTATGGAAACACAAAAAAACCTCGAATAGCCAAAGCTATCTTGAGAAAGAAGAATGGAACTGGAGGAATCAACCTGCCTGACTTCAGGCTCTACTACAAAGCCACAGTCATCAAGACAGTATGGTACTGGCACAAAGACAGAAATATAGATCAATGGAACAAAATAGAAAGCCCAGAGATAAATCCACGCACATATGGACACCTTATCTTTGACAAAGGAGGCAAGAATATACAGTGGATTAAAGACAATCTCTTTAACAAGTGGTGCTGGGAAAACTGGTCAAACACTTGTAAAAGAATGAAACTAAAGCACTTTCTAACACCACACACAAAAATAAACTCAAAATGGATTAAAGATCTAAATGTAAGACCAGAAACCATAAAACTCCTAGAGGAAAACATAGGCAAAACACTCTGACATACATCACAGCAGGATCCTCTATGACCCACCTCCCAGAATATTGGAAATAAAATCAAAAATAAACAAATGGGACCTAATTAAACTTAAAAGCTTCTGCACAACAAAGGAAACTATAAGCAAGGTGAAAAGACAGCCTTCAGAATGGGAGAAAATAATAGCAAATGAAGCAACAGACAAACAACTAATCTCAAAAATATACAAGCAACTCCTACAGCTCAATTCCAGAAAAATAAATGACCCAATCAAAAAATGGGCCAAAGAACTAAATAGACATTTCTCCAAAGAAGACATACAGATGGCTAACAAACACGTGAAAAGATGCTCAACATCACTCATTATCAGAGAAATGCAAATCAAAACCACTATGAGGTACCATTTCATGCCAGTCAGAATGGCCGCGATCCAAAAGTCCACAAACAATAAATGCTGGAGAGGGTGTGGAGAAAAGGGAAGCCTCTTACACTGTTGGTGGGAATACAAATTAGTACAGCCACTATGGAGAACAGTATGGAGATTCCTCAAAAAACTGGGAATAGAACTGCCCTATGGTCCAGCAATCCCACTGCTGGGCATACACACTGAGAAAACCAGAATTGAAAGAGACACGTGTACCCCAATGTTCATAGTAGCACTGTTTACAATAACCAGGACTTGGAAGCAATCTAGATGTCCATCCGCAGATGAATGGATAAGAAAGCAGTGGTACATATACACAATGGAGTATTACTCAGCCATTAAAAATAATACATTTGAATCGGTTCTAATGAGGTGGATGGAACTGGAGCCTATTATACAGAGTGAAGTAAGCCAGAAAGAAAAACACAAATATAGTATACTAACGCATATATATGGAATTTAGAAAGATGGTAACAATAACCCTGTTTACGAGATAGCAAAAGAGACACTGATGTATAGAACAGTCTTTTGGACTCTGGCAGAGGGAGAGGGTGGGATGATTTGGGAGAATAGCATTGAAATATGTATAGTATCATATTTGAAATGAGTCGGCAGTCCAGGTTCGATGCCTGAGAACGGATGCCTGGGGCTGGTGCACTGGGACGACCCAGGGGGATGGTATGGGGAGGGAGGAGGGAGGAGGGTTCAGGATGGGGAATACATGTGTACTTGTGGCGGATCCATCTTGATGTATGGCAAAAGCAATACAATATTGTAAAGTTAAGCAAAATAAAATTTTAAAAAAAATTAAATTTATTTTATTTTATTTTTTAACTTTACAATATTGTATTGGTTTTTAAATTTATGTAATTGTTTGACTGGCATTTTGCTAAACTGATTCATTTTTGATAGCCTTTTAACATACAATTTTCATGATACATTTTGAGAAAATATCAGCCTGTGAGGTATTAATGAAAGTGAAAGTGAAGTCGCTCAGTCGTGTCTGACTCTTTGTGACCTCATGGACTGTAGCCCACCAGGCTCCTCCCTGGGATTCTCCAGGCTAGAATACTGGAGTGGGTTGCCATTTCCTTCTCCAGGGGATCTTCCCGACCCAGGAATTGAACCTGGGTCTCCTGCATTCCAGGCAGATGCTTTAACCTCTGAGCCATAATGAAAATATCATTTCTACTGTCCACCAAAAAACCTGGAATATAATTATAGACTAATGGCTGCTAGTATATTAACATATTCTATATAAAGTCCTTTTTCCAATATTATACTCACTCATGCAACAATCAGTGCAGAATTTTGAGCTGTTTTTACATGGGAAAATAAATGAAACAGAAACACTGTTTAAGGGACTTGTTTTTTCTCAAATAACTTCTGTTTGGAATCTTGTATTTCAGAAGATTTTTACAGAATCCAAAAAAATAAAGCATTATATAAAAATGAATGATAAATAACTGGGCTCCTGGGCTATATCTTCTTTTTCACCCTTATGTGTCTTCTGCCTTCTGTGGATGTTTGTATGAGAAACCAACAGTTTTAAATATAGAAGAGGCTTATTTATTTTATAGGTGGACTGCTATGAAAAGGTGACTATCTCGGAAGGGGTTTTCTAGTAAAGAAAGGAGGAGTTGCATCAAAATGCCACTGGAAGTGTAAGGAAGGGAAAAGTAGGCAGGGATTTTATGAGTGAATTAAAAGAGTATCCCTGATGCCTATGCAAAATCCGTTTGACACTGACTCAGTGTCCCATTAATGAATAATATTTATATGATCCTTTAGATTCCATGTGGTTTAGAATTAGATTGGATTCTTTTTGGTCATCTACCAAATTTACATATCTTTCTAGTCTCTCTGGTCATAGTAAAAGGCTTTTTGAAGAAAACAAACTAAAGTTGAGTGCATAAATTTCAGGACTGCAAAGGGTCATTGAATACTATCAAATGTATTCTAGTTTTTACAGATGGCAAGTTTACTAAATGTATTCTAGTTTTTACAGAGGGTGAGTTTACATCAGCGACCTTGACTTTGACAAAATTTAGAATTTATTATTTTTAAAAAATACTTACTTTTTAGGAAATGAAGTGGTAATCACCAGGCAACATAATGAGTTAAATTAAAATGTCAAGGTAGACTACTATCCCCTTTCATGATAGTATTACCAGACAGAGAGAAAAGTACAAAGTTTCAAACACCGAGGTATATCTTTAAGGACCCAGGCTCTCTTGAGCCATCTACTTTGTCATTTTATGATTTTTGTCTTTGAACTTTTTCTTGTGGGAAGTAAGATGATTAGTGCAGAAAAAGTCTTGGAGTCTCTCTTCTGGGAGCATTTTCTTTTCATCAGGAAATTTCTTTCTCAGAAGTTCCAAGCGAATTCTCCTCTTGGTCTTTTAAGCTAGAAATGGTCACATGCTCATGCTCTAGCTTCAAAACAGTATTGGGAATATGAAAATCTGGAAGGAGAAGACTCTTGAGAGACTCTTGGACTTCAAGGAGATCAAACCAGTTCATCCTAAAAGAAATCAACCCTGAATATTCATTGGAAGGACTGATGCTGAAGTTGAAGCTCAAGCTCAAGCTCCAATACTTTGGCCACCTGATGCAGAGTCGACTCATTAGGAAAGACCCTGATGCTGGGAAAGATTGAGGGCAGGAGAAGAAATGGATAGCAGAGGATGAGATGGTTAGATGGCATCACTGACTCAATGGACATGAATTTTAGAAAACTTTGGGAAATAGTGGAGGACAGAGGAGACTGGCATGCTTCAGGCTATGGAGTTGCAAAAAGTTGGACACAACTTAGTGACTGCAGGACAACTACAAAGGAAGGTGGGCTCTGCCAGCAAAGAAGAAGGAAAGGTAACAGTTGTGTCAATAGAATAATGCTAATTTGGGTTGCGAAGAGTCGGACAGGACTCAGCGACTTCACTTTCACTTTTCACTTTCATGCCTTGGAGAAGGGAATGGCAACCCACTCCAGTGTTCTTGCCTGGAGAATCCCAGGGACGGAGGAGCCTGGTGGGCTGCCGTCTATGGGGTCGCACAGAGTCGGACATGACTGAAGCGACTTAGCAGCAGCAGCAGTTTCTGTGACAAACATAAACAATGTCCAGTGTCTCACATGGGATAGAAGTTTGTTTCTTGCTTGTGCAGAATTCGAAAGAATTATGAGAGCTCAGTTCTTTTTTCAGTTACAGGGAATTATGCTTCTTCTGTCATCTCATCTAAGTACAACAAATGACTTTTATCTTCACTGTGCTTGTGTGCATCAAGTTAGCTGAGGGGAAAAAGAATGGGCAAGAATATCTCCTTCCTTAACCTGGCAATCGTATGTACCACATGCAAATTCATTCCATTGATAAGAGGTAGTCATTTGCCCTGTTTACTCTCCACCTAGATGGAAAAGGTTTGAGAAATAAAAGACCTGACTAAGCTGAACTTGTATGCAGCAACCACATTGTGAACAAGAAAGGAATATGTGAGTAGGATAATCAAATAGTTTGATGGTAGAATGATTGCATTTTAAGAGTTCTGATTATGAATACATTATCACCCCAGAGGGATATCTCTAACAGGAAATCACAGGGTATAGCAGCATTTTTACTAATGACATGTTTGAGGATATATGATGGCATGCTAATCAAATTTTTAGATATCTTCAAGTTGAGAGGAAAATCTAACATGTTTGTTGAAAGCTCTAGAATCCCACCCCAAGTCTTAAGATAGGAATAAGGGATAAAATTGAGAATAAAATTTCTAGAAATAAATACAAACTCCTATAGTTAGGTCAACATATTCAGCAGTACAATTTAATTGGGCAAATATTTATTTACTTCTGATTATATTCAGGGCATTGTGCTAGGCCAAGTAAGGAATATAGAAAATAAGAGTTAATAAGGAAAATTAACAAACTTGATTGCTTCTGGAAGTGTATGACCAAGATGATGGGTGAATATAAAATAAATCTTATGTATTCACTCATTTATTCATTAATTTATAACTGAGTTTCCATTTTTTCCCCTTCAGGGAAGTAGGGTATATGTATAAATGGTTATAATAGAGGGTAGAACATGAGAAATGCTTTTTAAAATGCTGATAAAATTCATGGAGTGAAAGAAAAAAAAATTTCTTTCAGCCAAAAGGATAAGGAAAAGATTTGAAGAGCAGAAGTTAATTTGAGTTACTTAAAGTTAGATAGACAAGGATATAGTCAAAAGAAAAGAGGTGGGATTATATTTCAAGAAGGAAGACAAAAATTGTAAAACAGATATTAGGAGACTTAGAAACTCTGTTTAGCTGAAGTTTGAGTTGCATGAAAAAAAAAAAAAAAACAGATAAAAAATAGAATAGGCCATTAAGTTCAATTCAGTTCAGTTCAGTTGCTCAGTCGTGTCCGACTCTTTGCAACCCCATGAATTGCAGCACGCCAGGCCTCCCTATCCATCACCAACTCCTGGAGTCCACCCAAACTCATGACCATTGAGTTGGTGATGCCATCCAAACATCTCATCCTCTGTCGTCCCCTTATTCTCCTGCCCCCAATCCCTCCCAGCATCAGGGTCTTTTCCAATGAGTCAACTCTTTGCATGAGGTGGCCAAAGAACTGGAGTTTCAGCTTTAGCATCAGTCCTTCAAAAGAACACCCAGGACTGATCTCCTTTAGAATGGATTCGTTGGATCTCCTTGCAGTCCAAGGGACTCTCAAGAGTCTTCTCCAACACCACAGTTCAAAACCATCAATTCTTCAGTTCTCAGCTTTCTTCACAGTCCAACTTTCACATCCATACATGACCACTGGAAAAACCATAGCCTTGACTAGACAGACCTTTGTTGGCAAAGTAATGTCTCTGCTTTTGAATATGCTATCTAGGGTGGTCATAACTTTCCTTCTAAGGAGCAAGCATCTTTTGATTTCATGGCTACAATCACTATCTTCAGTGATTTTGGAGCCCCCCCAAAAAGAAGTCTGACACTGTTTCCACTGTTTTCCCATCTATGTCCCATTTTGAGATAAAATTGCATGTGATCATCAATGTTTAATTAATTTTTTTTTCAGGAGGTAAGCAATTAGCAAATACTTATTACATTTTTACTATTCATACATTAGAAGCTATAATGGTCATGGAGGTTTTACATGTGTGCATATGAGAAATGGTAAACAACAACAACAACAGAAAACTTGGAGATAGTTAACTTACAGAAAAGAAAATTAATGATGTGACGGACTATTATGATGAAGAAGGATTAACCTAACCTCATTCTTTCTTCATGCCTTTTCAAAAGCTCATACACCATTTTGTACCCTGAATGAGGATAAAGAGTTAGAAATTGCAGAAGACTGTTTTTTAGGGGAGAGTGTTTTGAGGGGCATCTGATTATCAACAAAACTCCCTTAAAATGATAAACCAAATGTGAGAGTGTTTAAATCTAAGTTTGTGACCATTGTCCAGGACAATGTAGGAGGGTGATCCAAAGGTCTTCTGGAAATTGAAATGGAATTTCTAAGGTCTCTGCTCCAACCTAGAAGCACTATGATATCATAAAATATTGGAACATTCTTCATTTTTCTCCCTATTTATAAAAAAATATCATCCTCTGAAAGTATTCACTTAAAATGTAGGATTTATTCTATCCAAAATGATTGATTGAATATGAGCTGTCAGTTGAGACAAGATTCTGTAAAGAGTTAACCGGAACAGGAAAGAAAACCTTTACCACATTCTACCTTTAGTGTTTTTCCATAATAAATTAAAAAAAAAATTACAAAGTAAAACAGAAATGTGATAATTAAACCTAAGCTATACAGGACATTTATAGAATGGAAAACTAGTAAATTATCATTTTTATAAGTCTTTTTAAGAGACCAATATTTGGAATCATTTCATTGTGCCACAATCATTTAAATTCTATGGCTACTTAGTGAAAAGAGGTCATTCACTATTGCTGCAAATCAATATAAGCTTTAAGCAGTTTCTAAATAGTTGTCCTACAACAGGCTCATGCTTGTCATACTAAGTCTCAATGTTCATTGTGTTATAACTGGCACACATCTTGACTATCAAATATTATTCTCCTAAACTTCCCAACATAAACTCTCCAGTCATATCAATGCTGCATATTATTCATGCTAATTCCATTTTTGTCTCCCAACATTTTCTTCGAATGTGATTAGTTGCTTAGTCATGTCCAACTCTTTGCGACCCCATGGATTGTAGCCCACCAGGCTCCTCTGTCTGTGGGGATTCTTCAGGAAAGAGTACTGGAGCAGGTTGCCATGCCCTCCCCTCCTCCAGGGGATCTTCCCAACCCAAGGATTGAACCCAGACCTCCTGCATGGCAGGTGGATTCTTCACTGTCTGAACCATCTGCTGCTACTGCTGCTGCTAAGTCGCTTCAGTCGTGTCTGACTCTGTGTGATCCCATAGATGGCAGCCCACCAGGCTCCCCCATCCCTGGGATTCTCCAGGCAAGAACACTGGAGTGGGTTGCCATTTCCTTCTCCAATGCATGAAAGTGAAAAGTGGAAGTCAAGTCACTCAGTCACGTCCGACTCTTTGTGACCCCATGGACTGCAGCCCACCAGGCTCCTCCATCCATGGGATTTTCCAGGCAAGAGTATTGGAGTGGGGTGCCATTGCCTTCTCCAGTCTGAACCACCAGGGAAGCCCAAATCCTCCCTCTTACTTCCTAACTTTAGAATCTGTAAATTTTCCTGAAGTCTTCCTAATTAGGCTAGTCTGTGTCAGCTCCATTCTTCACTGACTTTGACATAGTAATTATTGTCTATACATTACATCTCAATATTTAGTATCTAAATTTTATCTATGAAATACATCTCAATTAATATCTAAATTTAAGAAAGTTTTTATTTGTTCAATATTGGTTTTAATTTTTCTTCCCAGTCAGAATATATGTTCCACAGTCAGATGACACATCATCCATCAATTCTGCATTCCCTGGAGTATGTAGAATGGTACATATGGAAATATGGCTCCAGAATGGCTCAGTGGTAAAGAATCTGCCTGTCAATATAGAAGATGAGGATTTGTCCCTAGGTCAGAAAGTTTCCTTAGAGGAAGAAATGGCAACCCACCCTAGTATTATTGCCTGGAAAATCTCATGGACAGAAGAGTTTGGCAGGCTACAGTCCATGGGGTTGCAAAAAGTCAGATGTGACTTAGCAACTGAGCAGGCATGCCTGAAGAATTAAGTGGATGTCCTAAGAATATTTATGAAGTAGTTGATTTGCATTCAATTAAATAAGGTCTCTCATATTTTTATTTTACTTTGGAAATAAAGATTGTCCTTACACAATAATTTTTATTTTATATATTCTTATTGAACTATTATGGACATAAATTTAAGCAAACTCCAGGAGATAGTGGAGGACTGAGAAGTCTGGGGGCTACAGTCCATGGGGTCACAAAGAGTTAGAATGCCATAGAGACTGAACAGCAATAACAATTGAACTTAAACAAAATTTTAAGATTTTATTTCTTATAACTTTGTCCCCTTTCCACCTTTATTAATATCTATCTGCCTTTATCTGCTATCATTGTCTGTTACCTTCCTCCACTGTTTCTTCTACAGGGAAGTTCTTCATAGAAGACTAGGTTATGGTCAAAAGGAAAGAGGGAGGGACATTTTCAAAAAGGTGTATGAGGTATAATAAAATAAATTTGCAAAAGAAGTCATTTTTTAATTGTTAAAAACAGTAACATGCTTACTCATTTTACCTACAACCATGAAAACTATGAAAGTTTTTATGTGTTTGTGTATATACTGGGGGTGGAGGATCTAAGAGTAGCCTGGCAGCCTACAGTCCACAGGGCAGCAAAACAGCTGGAAATGACTTAGTGACTAAACAACAATAAAAATGTATAATAGATTCTCAGAATAGATATTTGCTGTGTGAGTAGAGTTCATTTTTGCTACCACTGTTCTATTTATTGATTTTCTATATTACATTCTCTTCTATTGATTATTTGGCTTTCTACTATTGGTTTTTTATTTGCTTCCCTATCAGGGAAAATAAAACCATGTTGTACAAAGGTTTTGTGACTACTTAAAAATCAGATTTCTAGGTTTTTCTTTGTAAATTTCTTCTATTTATAGTATCTGACCAGATTGGGAATTTCCTGAGGACAGTATGTGTCTCATTTACTGTTGTATTTCCTGTTCCTAGTTTGGTATCAGGCATGGATAAGGAACTACCCAATAATGGAGAATGAAATAAAGTCTCCATTTTCTCAGTGTTATCACTGAGAATGATAATAATAGTATCAACTGTTTTACAGTCTGATATGGCTGAGAGTGTTACCTAAAATTTTATAATGCTATGGGAAGAACTCTGGACCCTGAAAGGATTTGGGGTTAAAACCCTGGCTCTAACACTAGAAGTTATTGACATTACTGAGTTAGCAAACCTCGTTTGTCTTGAAAGTGAAAGTTAAAATGAAGTCATTCAGTCGTGTCCGACTCTTTGGGACCCCATGGACTGTAGCCCACCAGGCTCCTCTATCCATGGGATTTTCTAAGCAAGAATACTCGAGTGGGTTGCCATTTCTTTCTCCAGGGGATCTTCCCAACCCAGGGAAAGAACCTGGGTCTCCAGCATTGCGGGTAGAAGCTTTATCATCTGAGCCACCAGGGAATCCCTTGGTGGGATCTTTTGTCTTAATTTCTTCAATTGTAAAATAAGACTAATAAAAGCAAAACTGAGAAAGGAGTACAACAAGGCTGTATATTGTCAACCTGCTTAACTTACATGCAGAGTACATCATGAGAAATGCGGGCTTAATGAGTTACAAGCTGGAATCAAGATTGCCAGGAGAAATATCAACAATCTCAGATATGCAGATGATACCATTCCAATGGCAGAAAGTGAACAGGAACTAAAGAGCTTCTTGATGAGGGTGATAGAGGAGAGTGAAAAAGCTGGCTGAAATGATTCAACATTTTGAATGTTGAAAAAGATTCAACATTCAAAAAACTAAGAACGTGATATTGGTTCCATTTCTTTATGGCAAATACATGGGAAAAAAGTGGAAATGGTAGACAGATTTTATTTTCTTGGACTCCAAAACCATTGTGAACAATCACTGCAGCCAGGAAATTAATAGACTTTTGCTTCTTGGAAGAAAAACTATGACAAGCCTAGACAGCATATTAAAAAACAGAGACATCACTTTGCTGACAAAGGTCCATATAGTCAAAGCTATGGTTTTATCAGTAGCCATTTATGGATGTGAGAGTTGGACCATAAAGAAGGCTGAGGTGAAGAATTGATGGATGTTTTTGATGGGATAGTAACAAAGATTAAATAAGTAATGTATGTAAATCTTATACTAATAATTGCACAGTAAGTGTTAGCTATTGTTTCTGTTTTCTTTGTGTAAGATAGAAACAATGCTCAGAATTTATATTACATATAAATTAATTTATGTACCAGCTCCTGTAATCTTTACACTTTCTCCATCTCATTGTAATATTGTGACTTTTAATACAAAATATATATTTTATCATCATCCTTGTTCTGACATAGAGGTCCTAAAACCTTTGGGATTTCCTAAAAGTAAGAGGGATAAGACCGGGAGGGTCTTTTGTTATTAGTAATAAGCCCCTTTCAACCACACCCTAGTTTAAGCTAAGGTGGTGACTTTTTAAGCTAAGGTGGTGACTTTTGGAAGCCACTAAGGATGGGGGAAAGTTACCAGGGAAACCAATCTTGTGACTGGGGGTTGAAACCTTAAGGCCCACACCCAAGGACTGTTGACCAATGATAGAATCAATCATATCTACATAAAAAAATCCTTGTTGCTGTTGTTTAGTCACTAAGTCGTGCCTAACTCTTGTAGTGCCATGGACTGTAGACCCCCAGGCTCCTGTGTCCATGGGATTTCCCAGGCAAGAATACTGGAGTGAGTTGCCATTTCCTACTCCTGGGGATCTTCCTGACTCAGGGATTGAACCCGTGTCTCCTTTATTTCCTTCAGTGCAGATAGATTCTTTACTGCTTGAGCCATCATGGAAGCCCTTTTGTATATTCACATAAATTATTAAAATATCCTCTGAGATCAGAATTATTGGTATCCCAATTTTATAAGTAATGATTTTCACAATTTCTCATAACATCCTCCATTTTACCCATTCTATCTATACATATTTATATAATTTTGATGGTTATTTATTGAACTTTTGTCTCACCATTAATCTGTACATTCCAAAAGGGCATAGACCACACTTTCTTTTTTTAAATCAAAGTATCACCAGAACTTAAATTTTTTTTTAATTGGTAGAAAATTGCTTTATAATATTGTGTTGGTTTCTGATGTATAACAACACAAAGCAATTCATAATTATATATATCTCCTCCTTCCTGTGCCTATCTCCCCTCTCTCCATCCAACCCCTCTAGGTTGTCACAGAGTACCAGGCTGGGCTCCCCATATTATACAGCAACTTGACACTAACTATTCTACACATGAATGGAAACCCACTCCAGCACTCTTGCCTGGAAAATCCCATGGCCAGAGGAGCCTGGAGGGCTACAGTTGCAAAGAGTTGGACACAATAGAGCTCCTATGTATAGACTGGTAGATAAGGGTATATACGTCAATGCTACTTTCTCAATTTGACCCACCCTCACCTTCTCCAACTGTATCTACAAGTCTGTTCGCTATTAAGTTTATCAGTAACATTTTTCTATATTCCATATATATGCATTAATATACAATATTTTTCTCTTTCTGAATTATTTGACTCTTCCCTAGAAATTTTTATAATTCTTGGCACATAGTATGAATTCCATAAATATATATTTCATTAATGAATGAAATAAGTTAAGAATATATGCAAATTGACATAGCACTAAAGTGGTAGAGCAAGCAAAGTTTCAAATCCAGAGCGGACTCTAGAGTCTATGCTCTTCACTGTCCACTGATTCGCCTGCCTAACATATGTGGCTTCAGGTATACTTGTACTTTACTTCCCTCTCTGGTAGAGGTTCTTTATCTGTTGGACTTGGCCTTCCTTTCTGTCCATTTCTTCTCAGTCTTCTGTGCATCCCTTCTTGTAGCCTTCTATCACACTTTTCTCCTCCTTCTATCATTGGTGTTGGTTTTAGATCCTGTTTGTCTTGCTCATTAGGATACCTCATCAATATCCCTGGCTTCAGTTACATCCTACATCTCTAGCTCTCTTTGGGGGGAGGGGGGTCCTGATATTTCCATATGATAAATATAAAACACCTCTATTTCATGCTTAATTTCACATTAGGCTTTGTAGAATTGCTCTCCACCTTTGTGAATGGCCCAGCATAATCCCGAGACTTCCCTTTTTTGTTACGATTCCTTTTTCTATATTCTCAGTGCCACTGCTAAGTTCAGCCAATTGTTATTTTTCCCACAGTTGACTCTATTGTCCTTACTTGTGTAGACTTCTAAATTTTCTCCCAGTAACCTTTCCCCCCTCCCATTTTAAACAACTAATTAATGAGTGACTATATGTCTTAGATTTCCCTGCAGTGTCTGGCTGGCTATGAGCTGAGTGAAAAGTGAAAATGAAAGTCACTCGGTAGTGTCTGACTCTGTGCGACCCCATGGACTATACAGTCTATGGAATTCTCCAGGCCAGAATACCGGAGTGGGTAGCCTTTCCCTTCTCCAGGGGATCTTCCCAACCCAGGGATTGAACCCAGGTCTCCTGTATTGCAGGCAGATTCTTTATCAGCTGAGCCATAAACGGAAGCCTGGCTATGAGCCAAAGCTCAACTGAATAGTCTGTGAGAAGAAATGATGTGTAGAACTTCTGGATCATGTCTTCTGGGACATATATACTTCCTCTGATACACTGTTTCCCACTTATGCTGAGAAATAATAAAAAATGCATCAATACCACTTGGATTTCTGTCCCTGTTCTAAATAGCCTGCTTTCTTTTAGATTGTTAGCTGAAAATAAAACTACTTCTATCTCATTTGGAACACTGCATTTTAGGGTCTTTTATGGCAACCCTGGAGAAGGAATCGGCAACCCACTCCAGTATTCATGCCTGGAAAATCCCATGGACCAAAAAGCCTGGTGGGCTACAGTCCATGGGGTCGCAAAGAGTTGGACATGACTGAGCGACTTCTGTGTTCTGTGTGTGTGTATGGCAACCTACTCCAGTACTCTTGCCTGGAAATCCCATGGACAGAGAAGCCTAGTAGGCTGCGGTCCATGGGGTTTTGAAGAATCAGACACGACTGAGCAACTTCACTTTCACTTTTCACTTTCATGCACTGGAGAAGGAAATGGCAACCCACTCCAGTGTTCTTGCCTGGAGAATCCCAGGGATGGGGGAGCCTGGTGAGCTGACGCCTGTGGGGTTGCACAGAGTTGGACACGACTGAAGCGACTTAGCAGCAGAGTCACTTAGGGGGTTCCCTGGTGTCTCAGATGGTAAAGATTCTGCCTGTGGTGCAAAAGACCTGGGTTTGATCCCTAGGTCGGGAAGATTTCCTGGAGAAGGGAATGGCAACCCGCTCCAGTATTCTTGCCCGAGAGAATTCCATGGACAGAAGAGACAATCCATGGGATCGCATAGAGTTGGACACAACTGAGTGACCTGAGTGACTAACACTCATAGCCATTTATGGGCTTTCATAGCCATTTAGGGGCTTCCGAGGTGGCACTAGTGGTAAAGAACTGCCTGCCAATGCAGGAGATGTAAGAGATGAAATGTTGGATCCCTAGGTCGGGAAGATTTCCTGGAGGAGAAAATGGCAACCCGCTCCAGTATTCTTGCCTGGAGGATCCCATGGACAGAGAAGCCTGGTGGGCTACAGTCCACAGGGTCCCAAAGAGTCAGCCATGACTGAGCAATTGAGCACACACACTTGCATAGCCATTTAGACTGTACCCTAAAAACTTCATAAAATTAGGTTGCCTAATTCTAGTCTGACTCCAATCCATACTCCGATACTTTTAAATAAATGTACTCTTTCAAAAATGCAAATACAGTCAGGCCAATCTCCTGTTTAAACTGTAGAAGTGGCATTTACTTTATTTCCAAATTTTCTAAAATAAGCATATATTGATTTTATAATCATGAGGAAATAAATTAAATAAATCCATTAGTGACTCCCACAAGCCTTCAAGATAAAGTTCAAGTTGCTTAACAGGGCATAGAAATCCCTTCACGGTTTACATTCTGTCTATTTCCAGTCTTAACTTTTCCCTAGCCTCACAGGTCTCCAAGCATGTGAAACTTTCAGTCCCTGGATGGCAATAAGATTTTAGGCACATCTGTGTCTTTTTACCTTCTACTCTCTCTGGATGTCTTTACATGATTTTCTGCCAAAGTGAAGTCGCTCAGTCGTGTCCAACTCTTTGTGACCCCATGGACTGTAGTGTAGCCTACCAGGATCCTCCGTCCATGGGATTTTCCAGGCAAGAGTACTAGAGTGGGTTGCCATTTCCTTCTCCAGGGGATCCTCTGACCCAGGGATTGAACCCAGGTTTCCCACATTGTAGGTGGCCGCTTTACCATCTAAGCCACCAGGGACATCCACATTTTTCTGTCCTTCAAGTCTTAGGTTCGGATTCAGGACTAGTATTGTAGCCTCTAAGAAATCTTTCCTAATGCCTTGCTGCTGCTGCTGCTAAGTCACCTCAGTCGTGTCCGACTCTGTGCGACCCTAGAGACGTCAGCCCACCAGGCTCCACCGTCCCTGGGATTCTCCAGGCAAGAACACTGGAGTGGGTTGCCATTTCCTTCTCCAGTGCATGAAAGTGAAAAGTGAAAGTGAAGTCGCTCAGTCATGTCTGACTCTTAGCGACCCCATGGATTGCAGCCCACCAGGCTCCTCCATCCATGGGATTTTCCATGGATGGAGTACTGGAGTGGGGTGCCATTGCCTTCTCCGTTCCTGTTGCCTTAGTGTCAGTTTAATGCCTCTCATCTGTCACCAAATCCTGTATATAACTTTATCAGGAAGATTTGACATTAATCTCCCCACTAGATTTTTTCTGTTCTTATACTAAACATTTACTCTCAGTTAACCAGATTCTATGTCATTCATGTACATGTCTATGGATGATTAATGTTCAATTTTTATTTTTAATTGAATGAAGAGGTCACACTTTTTTTTTTAACCCTAGGGCCAAATGTGACCTTAGACCCTATCTATTAAGATTCCTACATTTAACCCACAACAGCTCCTCATAAAGATACAGAATAGTAGGAACATTTAAATTGAAATTTATAATTCATATAATTAGAATCTGATTAGGATTGTATGTTTTCTTTCAATGTCAGCTTTCTCCAAAGACCTTTAAAACTTCAGTGCCTTGGAAGAATTTAAGACGTTCCTATGAAATATTACTTTTATATTGAAGAGACAACTGCTTTCTAAGAAATAGAGATTGTCTAAAAAGTTTGCAGTGCTTTATATAGCAGATAATTAATAAATGCTAATCAGTACATGAATGGCTTGGCTTTGGTAAATATGGAGTTGATCAAACATTGGAAGACTGAATTTGCAAATATTCTCAAAAGTTAGTGCTCGTGTTCTCAAAACTAAAATAAATAAAATTTAGCAGTTTTTCATATTCTTTAGAAATCTTTTGGTTCTTAGATTTCTTTGGTTAAGAGAGGATCTTAACATATCCCCCAAATGGTAAAATGATTTTACTTCTTTTTAAAACATTTATACCAAAATTATACATTTTCCAACATTTATCTAAAGGAATTAACATTCCATTATTCATGATTTTTTTGAAATATGATGCTTGATAGATGGACATGTAACTTCATGTGAGTTAAATATAGAACTGCTAGTTATGGGCTGATCTTTTAAAATTAAAAGAAAAATTCATTTTTTTGCTAGACCTTTTAGCCTTGTCCTGGGCCAAGTTTATACATACAGAAGAGTTCAGTAAAATAAGTTATTTTTGTATGATTTACACATTGTCATTTGTTAAGGAATTGATATAACCACACTGGTATGTTTTCCACTGCAAATATTTAAGTGTCTATTAGTCGGGGAGGCAATAACACAATCAGAGCCAGTTTCACAGAGGGTAAAACCTTTGCAGTCACAAACAGATGATGTTTAGGAGGTCCTTTGCTTGGCTTAATGCTCTTCAAGTTCCATCTGGAAATTCTTAATCATTTCTGAACAAAGCACGTTTTCATTTGTATTGGGCCCCATACATTATGCAGCCAATCCTAGATATTATATAATTTAAGTGATTCTCCCAATTTTGAACACATGGTTGGGGAATGCAAGGCTAAAATGCCCACTTCTAAGCAGTTACCAATGAACAACACACCTAGAGTCCTGTCTGCCAGTCTCCACTCACCCAGCTTAGCTGTCAGGAGCAGCACGCAGGTTAAAAGAGAAAGATTCTCCTAAGTGTCAATCCCTCCTGCTGGCTCAAGAGAACAAAGCTGGCAGGCAAAGTGAATCAGATAGCGAACTGTGCACGCCCAAGCTTCAGAATAAAGCCGATAGGTCTAATTTCAGCTTTACCAGCCTTGGTAGTGTTCCTTTAAGTTCACTAAGTAGGATATACCTGTAAGCAAGCAGTCTAATGTTTTTGTGATCTTGCTGCTGTGAAAGTATTTAATAATAAGCCTCAGAAGTTGGGAGGTAAGAAGGAAATCTATGATGTCTAATGCCAAGGTGGTGTTCACTGTGTTGAAAGTTGATTAAATTTCCTTTTAACACCCCTTGAAACTGACATTTTGCTGCCGTTTAAATTTTTTCCCTCCAAACTATTTTTTATACCCATGATTTAGAGTGATACATAGCAAAGCAGTGGCTATGAATTGGCTCAAAATGATTCTAGGGGTAATGAGCAGAGATTGAAAAAGTCTGCTCCTGTTCATTTAAGGAAAGTAAAGCTAACTTTATCCTGCAGCTGCATGCAAGGCAGGGTCAAAGATTTGAGACTGCTCAAATACTGTCATCCAAATTTGATCGGTTTGAAGTGATAACTAGGTTCCAGAATCCCATAGATTGATAAAAGAAAAAAATATATTTAAATAGATTAGGGCATTCTCAGCTATCAGTTGCAAAATTGCTTGCTATATTCTCATGCTTCCATTTTTAAAGTTACATCTGTTTTAATTGAGCGAGTCTAAATTTATGAATTAATATAGCACACTCCTATATTTGATATCTCAAGTATCTGATTCTCAAAGAGGATTATCTATGTGCACGTGCACATCTATCACAGGGAAAAATGGAAGCCAAACTTGAAACTCTATAAATGGCATTGGTGATGCATTTGTGGACATGTATGATGTAGAACTTTATAATTACTGTTTGAATGCTCAAATAATACAAAACAGAATACCTCATAAATGGAGTAACGCAGTATCTTCTACATAGACCATCAACTGTGACATTACGAAAACACTGACCTAATTGTATATACCCTTTTTTCTCCACCTCATTCTATTTTTCTTCACATCAATAGTTAAAAACTGGAAATTCAACAGGCTTTCTTATAAAAAGTGCCTGAAATATTAGCTTCTTATTTTCTTTTGCTTTTGAGTCTAGCCCAATGGTTTTATCTTATTCATCCCAATGTCCCCCTTTCATAACATATTCTAAACATGATTCTGTGCGGGAAAAATGGGAAGATAAAAGAGCAAAACATTCAGTAGATTTTTAAAAAAGTACAAGTACTAACAAATAAGGTTTATTTATATGTAATAATAGAAAGTGAGGAATGATCTTAATTTATGCAGCGATAGCATCTCTCCAAAATAAAGAAGTAATGGTATTCAAATAAAGTAATTCTCTATATTAAAAATAGGATGGAACAATATTAAAGAATCACTCAAAGCCTATGATTTACCTTGAATTCCCATCAAGACATGCAGTCAGACTGGTAATTGTAGAGACCTTGGGAAGGCTAGCCTCTACTGCTGCTGCTGAGTCACTTCAGTCGTGTCCGACTCTGTGTGACCCCATAGACAGCAGCCAATCAGACTCCCCCATCCCTGGGATTCTCCAGGCAAGAACACTGGAGTGGGTTGCCATTTCCTTCTCCAATAGTCTCTACTAGGTGACAGGAAATCAAGAATTAAATTGTAATAAGAAACAGTAATATGAGAAGTTATAGTTGTGTGGGAGGCCTTATCAGAATAAGAGTGGAAAACCTCTGGTCACGTGAGAGTAAGTCAACAAGTCCAATATAGAATCTTCACAATATTACTTATCATTGTACAATTGTGCTTAGTCACTCAGTCGTGTCTGATTCCTTGTGACCCCATGAACTGTAGCCCACCAGCCTCCTCTGTCCATGCAGTTTTCCAAGAAAGAATACTGGAGTGGTTTGCCATTCCCTTCTCCAGGATCACTGTGCAGTAAGTGAAAAAAATGTGAATATAACTATAAACATGTTTGTAGCCTTTATTAAAGTGTCACCTAAATTTCATGTATTCATATTTAATAATATTCTTATAATACTATTTAAATGAGCCTTAATTATTCTTTGTTTCATGTTTATGCATGACAATTATAAACAAAGGATGATACAAATGAAGACTGGTAACTCAAATACCATGAGTGTCATTGCTATTGCTATCAGTGACACTATTGTCAAAGAAAGTGAAAGTGAAAGCCACTCAGTCCTGTCGACTCTTTGTGACCCCATGGACTATACAGTTCATGAAACTGTCCAGGCCAGAATACTGGAGTGGGTAGCCTTTCCCTTCTCCAGGGGTCTTCCCAACCCAGGGATCAAACCCAGGTCCCCCACATTGCAGGCAGATTCTTTACCAGTTGAGCCACAGGGGAAGCCCACTATTATCAAATATGGTGAACAATTCCTGAAAAATCCCAGGGACTTTCCTGGTCGTCCATTGGTTAAGAATCGACATTCCAATTCAGGGGGCATGAGTTCAATCCCTGGCTGGGAAACTAAGCTCCCACATGCCACAGAGCAATTAAGCCCGTGTGTTGCAACTATTGAGCCTGCTCTCCACAACTAGAGAGAAGACTATGAGCTTCAACAAAAAATCCTGCATGCTGCAACGAAGACCCGATGCAGCCATAAATAAATATTCCAAACTAAAGTAAAACTTTCCATTGATTTGCAATATAGTCACATTTCAGGAAAATTTAGTCTGTATAAAAGCTGCACATGTCGAGGTTTCAAGTTCTAGGCTCATATAATTATAAATAATTCTTCCCTTATATGGATTTCTGATGGCACATTCAAAACCTGAGGAAAATCTTGAGAAAATATGCTTTATTGTGTGACACTATCCTACTCATTGTAAGGCCTGTAGCATCCTGGTCCTCACTCATTAAAAGCCAGTGCATTGTGACAAAATCACCCTTTTCAATTTCCAAAATGCCCTCTAGGGGGAGCTACTACCTCCGTCAAAAAACTAAGATCCCAGCTGTTTTTTTTTTTTTTTTTTAAATAGTTTTGTGATAAATAACGTAAGCATACCTTCTAGTTGAGGTATTTACATTTAAAGTATTATTAGCATTTTAATTTTTTAATTAAAAATTTAGATTATTTTATGCTGACTAATCAAGCATTTGTTCACTTATGAAAACCCAACTTTATTACCAATGAATGTTAAAAAATTTCAAGTAGGAAGTGTTAATACTAACATACTAACTTATACGACCAGAAGTAGCACAGTAATTGGTTAAACAGTATGATTTCAAGTTAGATATCTAGTTCAAGACTCAGAATGATTTTTACTAGTTGTATGAGCTAACATGAAATATTTAACCATTATAACATCTAAGCACTTCATCTGGATATAATAAAAGTAAATTACATTGTTATGTTTTATAGAGGAAATTTAGATTTTTTTAAAAGTATTTAAACATATAAGTACTTTAACATATAAGGTAAACATATAAGAACTTAAACACATATAAGAACACTCCAGCGTTCTTGCCTGGAGAATCCCAGGGACGGGGGAACCTGGTGGGCTTCCGTCTATGGGGTCGCACAGAGTCGGACACGACTGAAGCGACTTAGCAGCAGCAAACATATATTAGCTAATTGTTATTGCTATAAAAGCAGTTTTAGATTTTCACTATATATTTCTTGATTTTTTGTTTTCTTATGAAATAAATAAATATCAGAGGATATTAAGTTGCATTAAAAGCTATGGGCACTGTCAAAGCAGGTAATTCAAAAGAAGAGGTAAACTTTGCATTACAACAAAAGAGAGAAGAAAATGTGTCAGACAGAAATAATTTCTTTCTAATTGTTACACATTTTATACAGCAAAGCCTCTGCCTTTTCTTTTAGTGTCATGATTTTGCTGTTCCCAGTCTTGGCTGAGTGATATCACAGCCAAACTCAACTTTAGTCTCCACATCAAGTCATGGTTATACTATAACAATCATTGGTTACATGAGAACAAGGAAGGGTCTTAGCTTCCTTAGATCCTTGCTGCTGCTGCTGCTGCTGCTGCTAAGTCACTTCAGTCGTGTCCGACTCTGTGCGAACCCATAGACGGCAGCCCACCAGGCTCCCCCGTCCCTGGGATTCTCCAGGCAAGAACACTGGAGTGGGTTGCCATTTCCTTCTCCAATGCATGAAAGTGAAAAGTCAAAGTGAAGTCTCTCAGTCGTGTCCGTCTCTTAGCGACCCCATGGACTGCAGCCTACCAGGCTCCTCTGTCCATGGAATTTTCCAGGCAAGAGTACTGGAGTGGGGTGCCATTGTATTTTTTAAAGATTTTTTGAGTTAGACTGAACACATTTCCTGCCCTTTGCTTTAAAAATGTCAATTACCAAAACCAAACTTATCAACCAAAATTATAGAGTAAAAAACAGAGACATCACTTTGGAAAGGTCCATATAGCTAAAGCTATGGTTTTTCTGGTAGTTATGTAGATTTCATAAATCATAGATGTAAGAGCTGAGCACCAAAGGACTGATGCTTTTGAAATGTGGTGCTGGAGAAGACTCTTGAGAGTCCCCTGGACTACAAGGAGATTAAACCAGTCAATTCTGAAAGAAATCAATCTTGAATATTCATTAGAAGGACTGATGCTGAATATGAAGCTCCAATACTCTGGCCACAAGATGTGAAGAGCCGACTCGGAAAAGTCTCTGGTGCTGGGAAAGATTGACGGCAGGAGGAGAAGTGGGCAATGGAGAATGAAATGGTCGGATGGCACCACTGACTCAATGGACATGCATTTGAGCAAACTCTGGGAGATGGTGAAGGACAGCGAAGCCTGGTGTGCTGCAGTCCATAGGACTGCAAAGAATCAGACATGACTCAGTTATTGAACAACAAATATGTGGCATATACATGAAGTGTGAATCTATACTTCTTTCCCCTTTAACTGAGATTATCTAAAAATCTTTCACTAGACAAAATTGTTTAGAGGGTGGAAGTGAAAAAAATGAAATACATTTCCCCAGTCAGAGCTGTTACTTAAGAGTCTTCTTTTTCTCAGTCCCCTCTTCTGCCCTTGCTGCTGCTAAGTCACTTCAGTCGTGTCCAACTCTGTGCGACCCCATAGACGGCAGCCCACCAGGCTCCCCTGTCCCTGGGATTCTCCAGGCAAGAACACTGGAGTGGGTTGCCATTTCCCTCTCCCTTCTGCCCTTAAGTCACCATAAAGCTGCTGAGCTTCAAGTTGTTCAATATTTAAATCTCATGGATTGGTAATACAGTTAGCAGTGTATTCTTTTTAACAAAAATCTATTACAATAGCATTTGAGCATTGCATCAGGGTCATTTATCTCTAAAACTATAATGTGTATTTACAAACCCTGATCTTTTGATGGGACTATTCCCCTCATAACCTCACCATTTCATATGATTAATAATTACACTGGGAACAAATTAACTGGTTTGGCCTGAATATCAATTTTTAAGCAAATCTGTTTGTAGATCTCTTGGCAGGTTTGAGATTATACTACACATGGAGTTAAGTTAGTGAAAGAATCCTGTGGATGGATTTATTAGTCTCTCTTTCTGACCAAGTGAAATATTTGTTGGATGAGAGGGTAGCTTTGTGCCCCTCTCCCTGACTCTACCCAAATTCACTGCCCCTTGTGAAGGGTATGATACCACTCCCTGACTTTCTCCACCTTTTTCTCAAACTTTGCTCTCCTCCTCTGACCCTTCTAGGCTCTATTTTCCTTATCCTGCTTTACTTCTGTTTTTCATGGTATTTTTACCACCTGGAAACCTGTATTAACTTATTTATCACTTTATTGTCTGTCTCTTCAATAGAACATCAGGTCCTCTGAGACTGAGGCTTTGTTTTTGTCACTGCTCTAGCTTGTGCCAGGGAAATAGAATACAGTAAATATTTGTTGAAGAAGTGAACAAAGCAAAGGCTTTTCTTGGTGTTTATTAATGTAATTGATTCAGAAATTCTTCTGTTGTTGTTGCCTCAAGTGGTCCAGTCTAAAATTATACTTTAAACAGAGAATAGTAGATCAAATTAGAGATGAACTGAGGAGGAGAATTGTAATGTTATTTAACTCTAAGTGGAAGTCTGGGAACCAAGAAATCTTAGGAGACTAATTGAGGATACTTTTTAAAAGCTTTCAATATCCTCTTTCTGTGTCCTAGAGGATGAAGATCGGAGACCCTTGAGAAGTTATGCCTCAACATCTGTATTTCTATCAGACAACTTTCTTAAATAGTAATGTCAATCCTGTTTATGACCAACGACCCTCCTTCACACTTACATCTCTCTTGGGTGAGCTGGTACAGCTAAGAATCAGTCTACCTGACATTTCCAGAATAGCTAAGGAACAGATTGTTGTTTTCCTCACTTAGTAGTTTGGCTATCAATTTATATTCCCAAATTATTAAATATTATCAGAGAGAAAAATAAAAAAAATAAAACAAATCATGAATACTACCTCCCACAGGGTACAAGTGGAAAGCTGATAAGCCAGCAGAGAATAGCAGTCACCTACCTATTCTAGGATGTACCCTACCAATTGCAACTTACATGGTCAAAATCAACTGATGTATTTTATAAGGTAACCACGTTTTCCCAGGAGACCTGGAGACTCACACTGAATAAGCGTCCATATAATTTACATGTATGTGCATGTCATGCTCAAAAATACTCTTCCCACATTCACATATGTAAAATAAAGTATCCAATAAAATCTTACAGTAGTTGTAGTTGGGTCAAATATTCAGGAAGTCTAGGAGAGGTAAGGGTCAGAACGGTCAGAGCACAATGGACCAGGTTCCTGAACTCCTTCCTTACATGAGGAACAGCTCCAGAGTAAGTCAGCCAGCACAGCTAGAAAGAAAGAGGATCAGAATTAATACTGCTCTTGAAAAGACTTATGTCTGCTAGTGGGAATGTACTGAACAGTAACTGGTTTAAGGCACCATACCAGGTCCCCTAAGAATTGTTTTTGGGATCCTAGATGGTACTAAAGTAGAATTCTGTCTCCACATGGAGGGTCGGTTGTAGAATCTTTCTATAAACCAACTGCTTTTTATTCTTTCTTTGCTTTCTCCCTCTTCCAAATAATACCAACGTATGTACTTAATTCAGAAAAGCAAGCTTTGGCGTACAGTTTATTAAAGCTTAGAAAAAAATTACTAGTATATAATTCTGAGGTTCATAATTTCCCCTTAAATAAGCTATAGGTTAATGTGTAAAACCCCCTGTGGATTTTTCCCTTTGTCTAAATAATATCCTGTAATTCAAGCCAATATACTTTACAATAGCATGTTAAAAGCAAATAGGAAAGCAGCTTAGCTCTAAATTAAGGTTCCTCCATCAGCATTTCTACTCACTCTGGATATTTTCTGAGACAAAGCTTTGGTCTCTCCTTTCACGATGCTATTCTGCAATAGTAAAGCAAGTAACCACAGCTTCATAATGCTAAGCACTCCAGTGGGAAACACAAACAGAGTGCATAAACCAAAGTATTCATTTCATGAGGTTTTATTAAAAGGCTTCACCTCTAAATTGAGCTGTCATATACTGTTGGGAAACTTTTTACCACAGTTTATTTTAACTATGTAAAACATTAAAGGAATGGAATTTCTTCCACTTTTCACAGAACGGGCATGACCTTGCTTACACAATATAAGCAGTCTACACCACATTTAATCAAATTGGCTGGAGAGTAAAATCAGGACATATGTTTTCTTATTTTCCCTAGTTTTCAGAAATAACCCCAACCTCGTTAACATGCTGTAGATTGTCATGTAGACCTGGTAAGTTCTCTGGTGTTCTTACTGAGAAGATGTAGTGCATGATTAAAAGATATCCTCCAGAGGAGAAGGACTTTAGGTAATTTATAAATCATTCATTTGTGACACAGCTTTATACAGCATTTCAAGGAATTGCATTAACTGCTTTTGCAGTTTCCTCAAATGTTGCTTTCAGTTGACAGTGTCATAGGTCATTACCGATTTTTTCCTTATGTAAGCAATACCAACTTTCTATTAAAAATACTAATTTCCACCCTACTACAGTGTCTTTTGAAGTAGGGTGTATATTTAAAAAAATCAAGTTGCTTTGAAATATTAAAGGAATATATTTAACTGAAGGGTTTTCAGACAGGTTGTTTTTCTGTATTCCTGATGACAGAAAGATTTTAGCCTACAAAGTCAATAGTAAATTTTATTAAAGTCATTATTTTCCTGTTACAGGCCTCACGCTTTAAATAACTACAGCTGACAATGCTGTCTTACATACTGTCATACTGTAAAATGTCCCCTCTTTATTACCACAGGGACAACTCATTTAGAACTTTGAAAGTGTTTTCACATTGGAGTTGCTCATTTGCGGAGCTGGCCTATGGCTGTGTTTAAAGAATGTGGTTGATACGTCTCTTTTCCTCTAAATATTCTAGGGAAAAATATAAACTTGCCAACACAACATTTTTTAGATAAAGATTAATGTCCCTTCTCCATGGATAAAATATATCTCAATCTTTCCAGATTAGTGTGCTCTGACTACTCATGACATTATTTCTCCCATTGGCCCATTGTGTGTAAGAGCAAAGCACTCAACGTGGATATGAAATGTTTCATTTCAGGATTTTTTTTTACTTTCTCCCAAATTACAGTCTTTAATGGATGACCCATCCTGTCGGCATCATCTTCTCCATCCACATAATCTTGATGACAGGAATGTATAATGATTAGAAATCGAATAATCATCCAGAAAATACTTTTATGAAAATCAGAAGGAATGTTTATCATTTTTGCAATCATGGCATAACATTCTGTAAGTGGAAGCACATTGACTGAAACCATCTACCCTGGCCAGGTACTATAGTAACTATTTGCATGAGTTGTTTTATGACAGGAAATACTGGTAAGGAATATGGAACTATAAGCCTCCACCAATCAGAAGAGTTCGAAAAAGGTCAAAAGGAGAAATCACATGTCTGACCACCTCCCAGACTCCTTCTCTCTGGCATCCATCTTGGCTGAACAAGGTGTGCACCACCAGGAAGGACTCTGAGTCAGAATGATTGGCTAAGGACCACCAGAAAAGTAATCCCATCACCATAAAACCGAGACTGCAAGCCATGTGCAAGCCATGTGACACAGCTGTTCTCCTGGGTTCCCTTCCCCTACTTTACCCTACTGCTTTCCACCCAGGTGCCCTTTCCCAATAAAATCTCTTGCTTTGTCAGCACACGTGTCTCCTTGGACAACTCATTTCCAAGTGTTAGATAAGAGCCCAGTTTCGGGCCCTGGAAGAATTCCCCCTTCGTGCAATAATTCCAAATGCTGCCCATATAAACTCCCTATATGCATGCATGCTAAATCTCCTCAGTCATGTCCAACTTTCTGCAACTCTATGGACAGGAGCGCCCCGCCATTCCTGCGACCAGCGCACTAGGAGCGCCCCGCAGGCTGCGGGCGCACTAGGAGCGCACTGGCGGCCGCGGCGCACTAGGAGCGCACAGCCAAGAGGAGCTACGCCACGACTGAGGTCAGGAAAGGCGGTGGTGAAGAGATACCCCTCCTCCAAGGTCAGGAAGGGCGGTGGTGAGGAGAGACCCCTCGTCCAAGGTAAGGTGCCATGGCTGTGCTTTGCTGGAGCAGCCGGGAAGAGACACCCCACGCCCAAGGTAAGAGAAACCCAAGTAAGATGGTAGGTCTTACAAGAGGGCATCAGAGGGCAAATACACTGAAACCATACTCACAGAAAACTAGTCAATCTAGTCACACCAGGACCACACCCTTGTCTTACTCAATGAAATTAAGCCTTGCCCCTGGGGCAAGCCAGGATGGGCGGGTCATGGTGGAAATATCTGACAGGGTGTGGTCCGCTGGAGAAGGGAATGGCAAACCACTTCAGTATTCTTGCCTTGAGAACCCCATGAACAGTATGAAAAGGCAAAATGGTAGGATACTGAAAGAGAAACTCCCCAGGCCAGTAGGGGCCCAATATGCTACTGGAGATCAGTGGAGAAATAACTCCAGAAAGAATGAAGGGATGGAGCCAAAGCAAAAAGAATACCCAGCTGTGGATGTGTCTGGTGATAGAAGCAAAGTGCGATGCTGTAAAGAGCAATATTGCATAGGAACCTGGAATGTCAGGTCCATGAATCAAGGCAAATTGGAAGTGGTCAAACAAGAGATGGCAAGAGTGAATGTTGACATTCTAGGAATTAGCGAACTAAAATGGACTGGAATGGGTGAATTTAACTCAGATGACCATTATATCTACTACTGCAGGCAGGAATCCCTCAGAAGAAATGGAGTGGCCATTATGGTCAACAAAAGAGTCTGAAGTGCAGTACTTGGATGCAATCTCAAAAACGACAGAATGATCTCTGTTCGCTTCCAAGGCAAACCGTTCAATGTCACAGTAATCCAAGTCTATGCCCCAACCAGTAACGCTGAAGAAGCTGAAGTTGAACGGTTCTATGAAGACCTACAAGACCTTTTAGAACTAACACCCAAAAAAAGATGTCCTTTTCATTATAGGGGACCGGAATGCAAAAGTAGGAAGTCAAGAAACACCTGGAGTAACAGGCAAATTTGGCCTTGGAATACGGAATGAAGCAGGGCAAAGACTAATAGAGTTTTGCCAAGAAAATGCACTGGTCATAGCAAATATCCTCTTCCAACAACACAAGAGAAGACTCTATACATGGACATCACCAGATGGTCAACACCAAAATCAGATCGATTATATTCTTTGCAGCCAAAGATGGAGAAGCTCTATACAATCAGCAAAAACAAGACCAGGAGCTGACTGTGGCTCAGACCATGAACTTCTTATTGCCAAATTCAGACTGAAATTGAAGAAAGTAGGGAAAACCACTAGACCATTCAGGTATGACCTAAATCACATCCCTTATGACTATACAGTGGAAGTGAGAAATAGATTTAAGGGCCTAGGTCTGGTAGATAGAGTGCCTGATGAACTATGGAATGAGGTTCATGACATTGTACAGGAGACAGGGATCAAGACCATCCTCATGGAAAAGAAATGCAAAAAAGCAAAATGGCTGTCTCGGGAGGCCTTACAAATAGCTATGAAAAGAAGAGAAGTGAAAAGTGAAGGAGAAAAGGAAGGATATAAACATCTAAATGCAGAGTTGCAAAGAATAGCAAGATGAGATAAGAAAGCCTTTTTCAGTGATCAATGCAAAGAAATAGAGGAAAACAACAGAATGGGAAAGACTAGGGATCTCTTTAAGAAAATCAGAGATACTGAAGGAACATTTCATGCAAAGATGGGCTCGATAAAGGACAGAAATGGTATGGACCTAACAGAAGCAGAAGATATTAAGAAGAGGTGGCAAGAATACACAGAAGAACTGTACAAAAAAGAGCTTCACGACCCAGATAATTATGATGGTGTGATCACTGACCTAGAGCCAGACATCCTGGAATGTGAAGTCAAATGGGCCTTAGAAAGCATCACTACGAACAAAGCTAGTGGAGGTGATGGAATTCCAGTGAAGCTATTCCAAATCCTGAAAGATGATGCTGTGCAAGTGCTGCACTCAATATGCCAGCAAATTTGGAAAACTCAGCAGTGACCACAAGATTGGAAAAGGTCAGTTTTCATCCCAATCCCAAAGAAAGGCAATGCCAAAGAATGCTCAAACTACCGCACAATTGCACTCATTTCACATGCTAGTAAAATAATGCTCAAAATTCTCCAAGCCAGGCTTCAGCAATATGTGAACCGTGAACTTCCTGATGTTCAAGCTGGTTTTAGAAAAGGCAGAGGAACCAGAGATCAAATTGCCAACATCCGCTTGATCATGGAAAAAGCAAGAGAGTTCCAGAAAAACATCTATTTCTGCTTTCTTGACTATGCCAAAGCCTTTGACTGTGTAGATCACAATAAACTATGGAAAATTCTGAAAGAGATGGGAGTACCAGACCACCTGCTCTGCCTCTTGAGAAATCTGTATGCAGGTCAGGAAGCAACAGTTAGAACTGGTCATGGAACAACAGACTGGTTCCAAATAGGAAAAGGAGTACGTCAAGACTATATATTGTCACCATGTTTATTTAACTTATATGCAGAGTACATCATGAGAAATGCTGGACTGGAAGAAACACAAGTTGGAATCAAGATTGCTGGGAGAAATATCAATAACCTCAGATATGCAGATGATACCACCCTTATGGCAGAAAGTGAAGAGGAACTAAAAAGCCTCTTGATGAAAGTGAAAGTGGAGAGTGAAAAGGTTGGCTTAAAGCTCAACATTCAGAAAACGAAGATCATGGCATCTGGTCCCATCACTACATGGGAAATAGATGGAGAAACAGTGGAAACAGTGTCAGACTTCATTTTTCTGGGCTCCAAAATCACTGCAGATGGTGACTGCAGCCATGAAATTAAAAGGCGCTTACTCCTTGGAAGGAAAGTTATGACCAACCTAGATAGCATATTCAAAAGCAGAGACATCACTTTGCCAACAAAGGTTCGCCTAGTCAAGGCTATGGTCTTTCCTGTGGTCATGTATGGATGTGAGAGCTAGACTGTGAAGAAGGCTGAGCACCAAAGAATTGATGCTTTTGAGCTGTGGTGTTGGAGAAGACTCTTGAGAGTCCCTTGGACTACAAGGAGATCCAAGCAGTCCATTCTGAAGGAGATCAGCCCTGGGATTTCTTTGGAAGAAATGATGCTAAAGCTGAAACTCCAGTATTTTGGCCACCTCATGCGAAGAGTTGACTCATTGGAGAAGACTCTGATGCTGGGAGGGATTGGGGGCAAGAGGAGAAGGGGACGACAGAGGATGAGATGGCTGGATGGCATCACTGACTCCATGGATGTGAGTCTGAGTGAGCTCCGGGAGTTGGTGATGGACAGGGAGGCCTGGCGTGCTGCAGTTCATGGGGTCACAGAGTCGGACACGACTGAGCAACTGATCTGATCTGATGGACCGTAGCCCAACAGGCTCCCTCCAGGCAAGAAGAGCGGAGCTAGTTGTCATGTCCTCCTCCAAGGGATCTTCTTGGCTCAGGCATCAAACCTCCATCTCTTGTCTCCTGCATTGGCAAGCAGGTTCTTTATCATTAGCACCACCTGGGAAACCCAACCCCCTATATAAACACATTTTTTCCCAGTACCCTTAAACATATATTGCACAATTTTTAACTGGATTTTATTTTCTTGTCCATGTGTATCTAAGCCCCTACTTACTCATATATACTACTAGGAAGAGAACAGAAACACAGAGGAAGAAAAACATGTAACAACTTGCCTTTACAGCTTAATGAAATGTAATCAACACCACTCAATCCATTCTTTTCTGTACTCTTTTCCTATTTTAAGATATGTCTACAAAGTACATCTATGCTGTTCAGGACTACTGAAACCATGTAAAACTTTAAAGTCTTCAAACTCTTGGTCAGCATTGCTAGATCTGCCTTTCTTCTCTCTGAAAAAAAAGGGCAGAGCAGAGAGACCAGATGCACGGTTAACTCTGTAGAGATGTGGATGTTCCTCTCCTCTACCCTCACAATCTGGCATCGTTTCCTTTTACCTCATGCTGCACTCAGACCCAGAGGAAAAATGAGAAGATGTGTGTAAACCCTTGTCCTAGACTAACAAAGACTTGATCAATGTCAGGTCTTTGATTTCAAATCCAGTTCCCTCCTGTTCGATCTTCAGACAGTATTCTTTGCTGCTGGTGTGTGCCTACCTTCACCTGTCATTGGTATCAATTTCTGTGGCCTTTTAAACCAAGTGAAATAGAATGGAGAACATAAAACGTTCTCCCTGAGAAAGGTGAACTAATTTCTTTCAAAAAAACAGTGTAAATGAATAGCTAATTATGCGGCATCCTTAT
This sequence comes from Tragelaphus eurycerus, assembly GCA_935064755.1. Classification (NCBI taxonomy): domain Eukaryota; kingdom Metazoa; phylum Chordata; class Mammalia; order Artiodactyla; family Bovidae; genus Tragelaphus; species Tragelaphus eurycerus. The sequence continues at coordinate 11,408,332 of CAKXYN010000036.1, read as the reverse complement.
AAAAGAAATTTTCTTTAACAAACATTTGCAATTTTTTTCCTGGTTTATTTCTGCAAATAAGCCATGGTTAAATATTTTGCATTTAAATCACTTTCATTCTCTGTCACTTACACACACACTCTTTGCAATGTACACATATACACACAATACAACCTATGACCTAGTCAATAATTGTAACAGCACTTCTGAATTCCCCACATAGCCCTTCTACACAGTTTAGAATCCCAGCTAAACGACAATCACTGGAGTTCCTATACCACATGGAATGAACCTAGATGGTATCAAAATGCCTGATTTGTGATGTGTGTGTTACTGTTCACTTAAAAGTGCTTTCACTACCTTTTCTTATCAATGGAAAACTTTCAAGATATTTAAAAGGAATGCCTTTAAACCTTCTGACTGCAATATAGTAAAAATGGCAGGTGACTATATGAAAGAGGTAGAATACATTTAAAGGATACCACACATAGGTAAAGGTGTGATGTTGCTTAGAGTCCATTTATATACTTTCTACTGGGAAGAATGTGTTTTGGGGTGATGTGAGATTTTTTTCCATTTGCCCAGTGATAACATTAGATGCTTTATAGAACAATGTTATTATTTTTAAGAAAGATGGAAGAATGAAATGGTAGAAAACCTTCCTTGCAATAAGAAGAGCAGAGTTCAGCCACGATAAATAGAGAGGCCCAAAGGCTAAACTTAAAATCACAAATTACTTAAAGAAGACAAAGTAAAATGTTTGACCATTAGGCAACCTTTTTGAGGAGCTGAGGAAGGAACTCAATGCTGTGGAAGCAAGCTTTCTGACTAATTAAGGACAAAGAGGAAAACAGAGTGTGCTGGTTCTTTTGAACAGTGACTAATGTGACTAATGCATACTTGTTAAAGGCACAGGGAGATGGTACTCTGGCATTCAGAGGGGGAAAAAAACGGTGAGTATTCATAATATAAGGCACGGAGACAAATCTATAAAACCTGTTTCAGTGAGGTTAGGTTCAGAATAAAACTAAATAAATCATACATCTGGCTTCCCTCTAACCTCTACAATCTCCATTTTGCTTCCTTTATGGAAAGTAACAAAAAGGCCTCCTTTTTTCCCATGATTCTTGCATTAAGTGCATTCAATGGCAGCTGGGAACCTCTAAAAGATAATGTGTCATCAAGGTGAGTGGGCTTCCCAGGTGGTGTAGTGGTAAAAAGTCCTCCTGCCAGTGCAGGAGATGTAGGAGTTGCGGGTTCAATCCTTGGGTCAGGAAGAAAATCCCCTTGGAGAAAGAAATGGCAACCCACTCCAGTATTCTTGTCTGGGAAATCCCATGGGCAGAGGACCCTGGTGAGCTATAGTCCGTGGGGTCGCAAAGAATCGGACAGGACTGAGTGCACACACATGCAGCCAGGCATCAAGGTGGAGGTTTTATAACTGTGCCCCTTAAAAGTTAAAAACAAAAACAAACTTATTATCCTCTAAAACAGAAATGACTTAAATAATATTTAAGAGTGTGATCAAAATTGCCATGTAAGTATGATAGTTGGGCTGGTAAATAATTTAGAAAGGAAAGATTGATTTTCATCATGGAAGCTAAGCTTGTATTTATGAGAGACAGTAGACACTTGGACTGGAAAATGATAGACCCACTATTACAATTACAATTTTAAAGCTCGAGAAGAAGCCTTCCCATCAAGTGTGCTCAGTCGTGTCTGACTCTTTGTGACCCCATGGACTTTAGCCCAACAGGCTCAGGACTTTAGCCCTCTCTTCATGGGATTCTCCAGGCAAAAATACTGGAGGGGGCTGCCATGCCCTCCCCAGAGGATCTTCCCCAGCCAGCGATTGAACTTGAGTCTGCCTGTGTCTCCTGTATTGTAGGCAGATTCCTCACCCACTGAGCCACCTGTGAAGCCTTTGTTTATGCACCTCCAAACCTGAAGAGCATCCAAAGAGTTGCTGCCTGCAGAGGATATGCACAGTTTGATGTAGGTTGGCCGCAAACACTTGTGCATGAAACTCCTTGCTGATAAGGCAAAGTCCAGAGTTGGAAGAAACAGGGGTGGGAGATGTGGAGTGGTAGAGAAGAACAACTGGGCAGAGTCGAAGGACTGAGTTTTGGTGCTCCTCACTCAGCCATCACATCCCTGCAATGAATTCTGAGATCTTTAAAAAAAATGTATTTATTTGGCGATCAGATCAGATCAGATCAGATCAGTCGCTCAGTCATGTCCGACTCTTCGCGACCCCATGAATTGTAGCACGCCAGGCCTCCCTGTCCATCACCAACTCCCGGAGTTCACTCAGACTCATGTCCATCGAGTCAGTGATGCCATCCAGCCATCTCATCCTCTGTTGTCCCCTTCTCCTCTTGCCGCCAATCCCTCCCAGCATCAGAGTCTTCTCCAATGAGTCAACTCTTCGCATGAGGTGGCCAAAGTACCGGAGTTTCAGCTTTAGTATCATTCCTTCCAAAGAAATCCCAGGGCTGATCTCCTTCAGAATGGACTGCTTGGATCTCCTTGCAGTCCAAGGGACTCTCAAGAGTCCTCTCCAACACCACAGTTCAAAAGCATCAATTCTTCGGCGCTCAGCCTTCTTCACAGTCCAGCTCTCACATCCATACATGACCACTGGAAAAACCATAGCCTTGACTAGATGGACCTTTGTTGGCAAAGTAATGTCTCTGCTTTTCAATATGCTATCTAGATTGGTTATAACTTTCCTTCCAGCGAGTAAGCGTCTTTCAATTTCATGGCTGTAGTCACCATCTGCAGTGATTTTGGAGTCCAGAAAAATAAAGTCTGACACTGTTTCCACTGTTTCTCCATCTATTTCCCATGTAGTGATGGGACCAGATGCCATGATCTTCATTTTCTGAATGTTGAGCTTGAAGCCAACTCTTTCACTCTCCACTTTCATTTTTATCAAGAGGCTTTTAGTTCCTCTTCACTTTCTGCCATAAGGGTGATGTCATCTGGATATCTGAGGTTATTGATATTTCTCCCCGCAATCTTGATTGCAGCTTGTGTTTCTTCCAGTCCAGCATTTCTCATGATGTACTCTGCATATAAGTTAAATAAGCAGGGTGACAATATACAGCCTTGACGAACTCCTTTTCCTATTTGGAACCAGTCTGTTGTTCCATGTCCAGTTCTAACTGTTGCTTCCTGACCTGCATACAGATTTCTCAAGAGGCAGATCAGGTGGTCTGGTATTCCCATCTCTTTCAGAATTTTCCACAGTTTCTTGTGATCCACACAGTCAAAGGCTTTGGCATAGTCAATAAAGCAGAAATAGATGTTTTTCTGGAACTCTCTTGCTTTTTCCATGATCCAGCGGATGTTGGCAATTTGATCTCTGGTTCCTCTGCCTTTTCTACACAGAAGAACTGTACAAAAAAGATCTTCATGACAGATAATCACGATGGTGTGATCACTGACCTAGAGCCAGACATCCTGGAATGTGAAGTCAAGTGGGCCTTAGAAAGCATCACTATGAACAAAGCTAATGGAGGTGATAGAATTGCAGTTGAGCTATTCCAAATCCTGAAAGATGATGCTGTGAAAGTGCTGCACTCAATATGCCAGCAAATTTGGAAAACTCAGCAGTGGCCACAGGACTGAAAAGGTCAGTTTTCACTCCAATACCAAAGAATGCTCAAACTACCGCACAATTGCACTCATCTCACACGCTAGTAAAGTAATGCTCAAAATTCTCCAAGCCAGGCTTCAGCAATATGTAAACCGTGAATTTCCTGATGTTCAAGCTGGTTTTAGAAAAGGCAGAGGAACCACAGATTAAATTGCCAACATCTACTGGATCATGGAAAAAGCAAGAGAGTTCCAGAAAAACATCTATTTCTGCTTTATTGACTATGCCAAAGTCTTTGACTGTGTGGATCACAAGAAACTGTGGAAAATTCTGAAAGAGATGGGAATACCAGACCACCTGATCTGCCTCTTGAGAAATCTGTATGCAGGTCAGGAAGCAACAGTTAGAACTGGACATGGAACAACAGACTGGTTCCAAATAGGAAAAGGAGTTTGTCAAGGCTCTATATTGTCACCCTGTTTATTTGGCTATATCAGGTCTTAATGTAGTACATGGGATCTTCGATCTTCACTGTGGCATGGAGGAATTTTTTTTTTTTTAAGATTTATTTATTTTGGCAGTGTTGGGTCTTTGTTGCTATTATGCTTTCTCTAGTTGAGTCTAATGGGGGCCCTTCTGTAGTTGTGTTGTACAGGCTTTTCATTGCCATGGCTTCTCTTGTGGCAGAAGATGGGCTCTAGGGCAAGCAGGTTTCAGTAGTTGCATCTCCCAAGCTCTAGAGCACTGGTCCATTAGTTGTGGTACACAGGCTTAGTTGCTTCTCAAAATGTGAGATCCTCCCAGAAGAGGGATTTAACCCATGTTCCTTGCAGTGCCAGGAGAATTATTAACTACTGGACCACGAGGGAAGCCTGCTATGCAGAATCTTTAGTTCTGGGTCTAGTTCCCCAACCAAGGATTGAACCCAGACCCTCTGCTTTGGGAGCTCAGAATCTTAGCCACTAGATCACCAGGAAAGTCCCCTGAATTCTGAGAACTTTGATAAACACTTTTAAACTTGGGCTTTCAGATTTTTATGGGGGCTTATTTATCAAGATAGATGATTATAATACAGTATATTTAAGTGTATGTAGGAGTTCATTAGATCTATATAAAACTTTTATTATTTATATGAATAGTATGTGGGCTTCACAGATATTAAGGATAAGCTAGTAACAGGCCAAGAACTCTTTATTTTATTACTAACACAGAAACTTCTCTCTTGATAGTTTTGAACATAAAAGATGTACTTTAAAATTTCAAATCAACTTGTAGGAGGACAAGGAAACAAACTTTCAAAGTTGAAAATAGGTCCTATTCCTATCAGCAGACTGAAGAGCCTCATAACAATGCATGGGCATTAATTAGAATACTCAGAAAAGTCTTGCTTCTGTAGTGGGAATTAATTAGATCCAAACTAGCATTTCTTCTGCTCTGCCAAACAAATCTTAAAAGGCAGACCCAATGGTATCAAGCTATTTCTAAATAACTATACTTTTTAAAGAAAGCTCAAAAATATTTAAAGGAATAGGAAATGTTCAGCATTCAAAAATCTTAAATTCATCTTGTGTGGTATCCAACCCCAAATTACCAGGCATGCAAAAAGTGAAAACAAACAAACAAAAAAAAGCAAGACACATAACAAAGAGTAAAACTAGTCATTTGTAACTGATCCAGAAGTGACATAAATGTCAGAATTAGCAGAGAAGGACAGAAACATTAAAACCACTATTATAGTTGTATTCTTCATGTTAAAAAAAGAGAGAGAGGGATATCAAACTGCTAGAAATTAAGACAGTTTTAGATAAAAACTAAACTAGATGGACTCAACTGAAAATTACAGAAAAAAAAAATTAGTGAGCCAGAGGGCATAGCAACAGAAACTTTCCACAATGAAACAAAAGAAACCCTAGTTGTAAAAAATGGATAGCTTATCAACAGTTGAGTAGCAATTTCAAGCAGCCTATTGTACATGCAATTGAGTTCAAAAAAGGTGAAAGGAAAGAAAATATTTTAAGAAATGGTATAAAATATTTTTTCAAATTTGATTAAAACTATAAACCAATAGATGCAAGAAGCTCAATGAACCCCAGAAACAAGAAAGGTGAAGAGAATTACATGAATATCAAAATCAAAATTTCTTAAAACTAGTAATAAACAGGAAATCTTAAAAGCATACAGAAGTAAAAGGACATGTTACATGCAAAAAAGCAAGGCTAAAGACAGAAGTTTCTCACCAGAAACAACACAAGTAAGAAGATAGGAAAAACATCTTTAAAGTACTATTGAAGTACAAAACATCTCCCAAGACCTGTTAATTTAGAATTCTATACCTAAGAAACATATATTTCAAAAATAAAGTCAAAATAAAAACTTTTGTAGACATAAAAAGTAGCAGAAAGAATTCATTCACCAGCAGGTCCACAACAGAAGAAATCTCAAAGTTTCTCATGAAGGAAAGAGATAAAATGTGATGGGAATGGGGATCTAGACAAGTAAATCAAGAGCATCAAAAATGATAACTCAGTTCAGTTCAGTTCAGTTGCTCAGTCGTGTCCGAATCTTTGCCACCCCATGAGCTGCAGCATGCCAGGCCTCCCTGTCCATCACCAACTTCCGGAGCCTACCTAAACTCATGTCCATTGAGTTGGTGATGCAATCCAGCCATCTCATCCTTTGTCATTCCCTTCTCCTCCTGTCCTCAATCTTTCCCAGCATCAGGGTCTTTTCCAGTGAGTCAGCTCTTAGCATCAGGTGGCCAAAGTATTAGAGTTTCAGCTTCAAATCAGTCCTTCCAATGAACACCCAGGACTGATCTCATTTAGAAAGGACTGGTTGTATGTCCTTGCTGTCCAAGGGACTCTCAAGAGTCTTCTCCAACACCACAGTTCAAAAGCATCAATTCTTCTGTGCTCAGCTTTCTTTATAGTTCAACTCTCACATCCATACATGACCACTGGAAAAACCATAGCCTTGACTAGATAGACCTCTGTTGGCAAAGTAATGTCTCTGCTTTTTAATATGCTGTCTGGGTTGGTCATAACTTTTCTTCCAAGGAGTAAGCATCTTTTAATTTCATGGCTGCAGTCACCATCTGCAGTGATTTTGGAACCCAAAACAATAAAATCAGCCACTGTTTACCCATCTATTTCCCATGAAGTGATGGGACCAGTGCCATGATTTTCATTTTTTGAATGGTAAGTTTTAAGCCAACTTTTTCACTCTCCTCTTTCCCTTTCACCAAGAGGCTCTTTAGTTTTTTGCTTTCTGCCATAAGGGTGGTGTCATCTACATATCTGAGGTTATTGATATTTCTCCCCACAATCTTGATTCCAGCTTGTGCTTCATCCAACATTTTTCATGATGTACTCTGCATATAAGTTAAATAAGCAGAGTGACAATATACAGCCTTGACATATTCCTTTCCCTATTTGGAACCAGTCTGTTTCCAAAGAAGGTGTTTGCTATGACCAGTGCATTCTCTTGGCAAAATTCTATGAGCCTTTGCCCTGTATTCCAAGGCCAAATTTGCCTGTTATTCCAGGTGTTTCTTGACTTCCTACTTTTGCATTCCAGTCCTCTATAATGAAATCTTTTGGGGTGTTAATTCTAGAAGGTCTCGTAGGTCTTCATAGAATCATTCAACTTCAGCTTCTTCAGCATTACTGATCAGGGCATAGACTTGGATTACCGTGATATTGAATGGTTCGCCTTGGAAATGAAGAGAGATCATTCTGTCGTTTTTTGAGATTGCATTCAAGTACTGCATTTCGGACTCTTTTGTTTACTGTACTGGCTACTCCATTTCTTCTAAGAGATTCTTGGCCACAGTAGTAGATATAATGGTCATCTGAGTTAAATTCACCAATTCCAGTCCATTTTAGTTCACTGATTCCTAAAATGTTAACATTCCCTCTTGCCATCTCCTGTCTGACCACTTCCAATTTGTTTTGATTCATGGACCTAACATTCCAGGTTCCTATGCAGTATTGCCCTTTACAGCATTGGACCTTGCTTCCATCACCAGTCACATCCACAACTGGGTGTTGTTTTTGCTTTGACTATGTCTCTTTATTCTTTCTGGAGTTATTTGTCCATTGATCTCCAGTAGCATATTAGACACCTATCGACCTGGGGTCTTTCAGTGTCCTATCTTTTTGCCTATTCATGCTGTTCATGGGGTCCTCAAGGCAAGAATACTGAGGTGGTTTGCCATTCCTTTCTCCAGTAGACCACATTCTGTTAGAACTCTCCACCATGACCTGTCCATTTTGGGTGGCCCCACAAGGCATGGCTCATAGTTTCATTGAGTGAGACAAGGCTGTGGTCTGTGTGATTAGATTGGTTAGTTTTCTGTGATTGTGGTTTTCAGTCTGTCTGCTCTCTGATGCAGAAGGATAAGTAGTTTATGGAAGCTTCCAGACAGGAGAGACTGACTGAGGGGGAAACTGGATCTTGTTCTGATTGGTGGGGTAAATCTTTAATCCAATTTTCTCTTGGGTGGAACTGTGTTCCCTCCCTACTATTTACCTGGGGCCAAACTATGGTGGAGGTAATGAAGATAATGGTGACCTCCTTCATAACATCCCATGCGTGTACTGCTACACTCACTGCTCCCAACCTTGCAGCAGGCCACCACCAACCCATGCCTCCACTGGAGACTCCTGGACACTTCACAGTCGAGTCTGGGTCAGTCTCTTGTGGGGTCACTGCTCCTTTCTCCTGGGTCCTGGTACACACAACATTCTGTTTGTGCCCTCCAAGAGTCTTTTTCCCAGTCCTGTGTAAGGTCTGGCAGCTGTATGGTGGGGTTAATGGCGACCTACTCCAAGGGTGAGGTGAAAGTCACTCAGTCGTGTTCAACTCTTTGTGACACCATGGACTGCAATCCATGGAATTCTCCAGGCCAGAATACTGGAGTGGGTAGCCTTTTCCTTCTCCAGGAGACCTTCCAAACCCAGGGATCGAACCCAGGTCTCCCACATTGCAGGCAGATTCTTTACCAGCTGAGCCACAAGGGAAGCTCTAAGAGGGCTTATGCCATACCCAAGTCTGCTGCATCCAGGGCCCCTGTCCCTATGGCAGCCCACTGCTGACCCGTACCTCCACAGGAGATGTTCAAACACAGTTCTGTCTCAGTCTCTGTGGGATTCCTGGGTCCTGGTGCATACGAGGATTGTTTGAGCCCTTTGAGCGTCTCTGGTGGGAATGGGGTTTGATTCTAAATGCGAATTTGTGCCTCCTACTGTCTTACTGGGGTTTCTCTGACCTTGGACATGGAGCATCTCCTCAATGCTGTCAAATATTACTCTAGAAAAAATAAACAATCATACATCTTTTAAAATTTTGAAATTATGCTTAAAACTTTACCACAAAGAAAATGCCAGGCCCAGATGGCTTCACTGGTGAATTATATCCAAATCTTCAGGAAGCAATAACATTAATTTCACATAAAATTTTTCCAGAATACTGAGGAGGAAGAAATGCCTTCAATCCATTCTGTGAAGCCAACATTCAGTTCAGTTTAGTCACTCAGTCGTGTCCGACTCTTTGCGATCCCATGAACCACACAGCACGCCAGGCCTCCCTGTCCATCACCAACTGCTGGAGTCTACCCAAGCCCATGTCCATGGAGTTGGTGATGCCATCCAACCATCTCATCCTCTGTTGTTCCCTTCCCCTCCTGCCCTTAATCTTTCTCAGCATCAGGGTCTTTTCAAATGAGTCAGCTCTTTGCGTCAGGTGGCCCAAGTATTGGAGTTTCAGCTTCAACATCAGTCCTTCCAAAGAACACCCAGGACTGATCTTTCTTTAGGATGGACTGGTTAGATCTCCTTGCTGTCCAAGGGACTCTCAAGAGTCTTCTCCAACAGCATAATAATAATAAAAAAAAATGTACAGAACAATATCCTTCATGATCATAGATGCTAATATTCTAAATAAAAACTGAACCAACCCAATTCAACATTATTTAAGAATGGATTGCCATCCTAATCAATGCAGAAAAAGCATTTGACAAACTGCAACATTCATTTCTGATAAAAACTCTTAACAAACTAGAAATACAAGGAACATTCTCAACCTGTTCAAGGTCATCTACCAAAAACTCCCAATTAACATCAGCTTAATGATGGGCTTCCCTGGTGGCTCAGAGGTTAAAGCGTCTGCCTCCATTGCGGGAGACCTGGGTTCGATTCCTGGGTTGGGAAGATCCCCTGGAGAAGGAAATGGCAACCCACTCCAGTACCCTTGCCTAGGGAATCCCCTGGACGGAGGAGCCTGGTAGGCTACAGTCCACGGGGTCGCAAAGAGTTGGACACGACTGAGCGACTTCACTTTCACTTTAATGATGAAAGATGGAAGGCATTTTCCCTAAGATCAACACCATGACCTCAATGTTCACTATTATGACTTTTATTTAACTTCGAAAGGGAGGTTCTATCCTATATTTAAAGTGAACTCACAAACGTTTAAGAAATCTAAACGCTTATTCATAGACAACATGCTCTTCTATTTAGAAATTTGATAAAATATAGCAACATGTTAATAAAACTATTAAGATAGTTTAGAATGGTTGCAGGACACAAGATTGACATACAACAATCAATAGTATTTCTATATACTGCTGCTGCTGCTAAGTCGCTTCATTCGTGTCCAACTCTCTGCGGCCCCAGAGACAGCAGCCCACCAGACTTCCCCGCCCCTGGGATTCTCCAGGCAAGAACACTGGAGTGGGTTGCCATTTCCTTCTTCTATATACTAAACACAATCAAAAGTAAAAAATTTAAATTGCCATTAATAATAGCTAAAAATTGAAATACTTAGGAGTAAACCTGACAAAACTATGTACAAGACCCAAACACTGAAAACTATAAAATAGTACTGAAAGAAATCAAAAAAGAATTAAATAATTGGAAAGATGTATCATATTTATGAGTCAGGAGACAAAATATTAAGATGTGAATTTGGGTGAATTGGTCTGGTGAGTCCATATCGAATTCAAATATTACCAAGTGTTTTTATAGAAGTTAGTAACCTGATTTTAAAGTTTAAGCAGAAATTCTAAGGATTCTGAATAGTCAAAACAATTTTAAAGAAGAAAATCGAAGTCATAGACTAACACTATCTGAAGTTCAGGCTTTTTATAAAGCCATCATAATACAGAAAGTGTTATAGTGGCACAGAAAAATACAAATGTATCAATGAAATTATACAGGTTAATTTATTAATAGCACCAAACCTTTAAAAAGAGCTCAATTTTGAGAAAGATGCTAAGGTAATTTAGACAAGAAAATATATTCTTTTAAGCACATGGTGCTAAAATAATTGGATATTCATATGCAAAAATATGAGCTCCAATCCATACCTTGTACCATACACAAAAATTAATTTAAAATGAACTATAAACCTAAAACTGCAAAAGCTCTAGAAGAAAACAGAAGAGCCATTTCTGACTTTGGATTAGGCAAATAGTTCTAAAATATGACAATGAAAACATAATTCATTAAAAACAATAATGATAAATTGGACTTCATTGCAATGAAAAAGACCTGCTCTTTGAAAGACATTGTTAAGAGAATGAAAAATAAGACAGAGGCTGAAAGAAAGTATTTGAAAAGCATTTACCTGATAAAAAATTCATATCTAGATTATAGAGAGAACTCTTAAAATCCACTAATAAGAATATAAATAACTCAAAAATTTAGACAAAAGTTTGGATGAAAATGTTACCAAAGAAGATACACAGATGATAAAATAATGTAAGTAAAGATGTTCAACATCTTTAATTATCAGGAAAATGAAAATTAAAACCACAATGAGATAGCACTATATATTAATACATGAAAATGACCAGTGCTAAAAAGAATGGCCATACCAAGGATTCATGAGATTATGAAGCAATTGGAATTCTTACAGAATATAAATTGATAAGAATGTAAATTGGTACAAGGATAGTGAAAACCAATTTGACATTTTATTTAAAAATTTAATATATCATCATATGATCCAGTCATTCCCTCGTAGATACTTGCCCAAGAGAAATAAAAACCTATGTCCAATCAAATACTTGTACATTAGTGCTCTCCAATGACTCAGTGACTAAAGAATCCACCTGTAATGCAGAAGACACAAGAGACATGGATTCAATTCCTGAGTTGAGAAGATGCCCTGGAGGAGGAAATGGCAACCCACTCCTGTATTCTTGCCTGGAGAATCCCATGGACTGAAGTGCCTGGCATGCTGGTCCATGGAGTTATAAAGAGTCAGACACAACTAAGTACATGGCACATTGTTTGCAACAGCTTTAGCTATAACAGTGCCAAACTAGAAACTACTGACATGTCCATCAATAGGTGAAAGGACAGGCAACTTGTGATGCAATGATGTTTGTTCAACAATAAAAAGAAATGAACCTGTGCAACAACATGGATGAAATTCAAAATAACTTTTCTGAGTGAAAGAAATCAAACAAAATCAAACATCGGTTGTATGATTCCATTTATAAAAAAATTAGGCTATCAAAATTAATCTATCATGCCAGAAAGCATACACACAGACACCTGGGGATGATAAAGTTTGGGAGGGAGTGATTATTAAGCGTCATGAGGAATGATTGATACTTCAACTTTCTTGATTGTGGTGATGATTTCTCAGGCAAACACATCTGCCAAAACTTGTAAAATTGAACACCTTAACTAGATAGTTTATTACATGTCAATTACAACCCATTTGACCTATTCAAAGCCATTATTGAGGTGAGTTTGATTTATTGCTCTCTTTCTCTCTGTGTTCTATAGACCCACTTGGAAAATCAAAATTATGTATGGCTATTTCCCAAGTTCTTCCTTAAGACCCTTGCTTTTCCAAGCTTATCAGAAAAATCCAAGGAGAGTCCATGAGGGGGATCACTAGCAACTTGTACTGTTCTCTATATTTAATTTGTATTTATCATTATTAATGTGGCAGGTGTTCAGCAAATTATTTTACTTGCAAACTTTTAAATGTTCTTCTTTTCTTTCATAGACTGTAACTCTCCTCTTGATCTATCTTTCCCAATTACCTAGGTAGTATGTGCTGGTTTTAGAAAAGGCAGAGGAACCAGAGATCAAATTGCCAACATCTGCTGGATCATGGAAAAAGCAAGAGAGTTCCAGAAAAACACCTATTTCTGCTTTATTGACTATGCCAAAGCCTTTGACTGTGTGGATCACAATAAACTGTGGAAAATTCTGAAAGAGATGGGAATACCAGACCACCTGACCTGCCTCTTGAAAAACCTATATGTAGGTCAGGAAGCAACAGTTAGAACTGGACATGGAACAACAGACTGGTTCCAAATAGGAAAAGGAGTACATCAAGGCTGTATATTGTCACCTTGCTTATTTAACTTATATGCAGAGTACCTCATGAGAAATGCTGGGCTGGAAGAAGCACAAGCTGGAATCAAGATTGCCAGGAGAAATCTCAGTAACCTCAGATTTGCAGATGACACCACCCTTATGGCAGAAAGTGAAGAGGAACTAAAAAGCCTCTTGATGAAAGTGAAAGAGAAGAGTGAAAAACTTGGCTTAAAGCTCAACATTCAGAAAATGAAGATCATGGCATCTGGTCCCATCACTTCATGGCAAATAGATAGGGAAACAGTGGAAACAATGTCAGACTTTATTTGGGGGGGTCCCAAAATCACTGCAGATGGTGACTGCAGCCATGAAATTAAAAGACACTTACTCCTTGGAAGGAAAGTTATGACCAAGCTAGATCACATATTCAAAAGCAGAGACATTATTTTGCCAACAAAGGTCCGTCTAGTCAAGGCTATGGTTTTTTCCTGTGGTCATGTATGGATGTGAGAGTTGGACTGTGAAGAAAGCTGAGCACCGAAGAATTGATGCTTTTGAATTGTTGTGTTGGAGAAGACTCTTGAGAGTCCCTTGGACTGCAAGGAGATCCACCCAGTCCATTCTAAAGGAGATTGGTCCTGGGTGTTCATTGGAAGGACTGATACTAAAGCTGAAACTCCAATACTATGGCCACCTCATGCGAAGAGTTGACTCATTGGAAAAGACTCTGATGCTGGGAGGGTTGGGGGGCAGGAGGAGAAGGGGACAACAGAAGATGAGATGGCTGGATGGCATCACCGACTTGATGGACATGAGTTTGAGTAAACTCTGGGAGTTGGTGATGGATAGGGAGGCCTGGCATGCTGCAATTCATGGGATCACAAAGAGTCAGACACGACCGAGCGACTAAACTGACCTGAACTGATGTAGACACAAGTGTACCAAAATTTAAGGAACTTTGCTTGCCATATTCTTCCTGGTTTAAGAATCAGGCTAAAAAAAAAAAAAAAACAAAGCTTGAATATTCTAAAAAAAAAATATGCTTTACAAGGCAATATTAGAGAAAATTTTAATCATGGAGGGTTTCCCTGATGGCTCAGACAGTAAAGAATCCTCCTGCAATGCAGGAGACCTGGATTTGATCCCTGGGTTGTGAAGATCCCCTAGAGAAGAGCATGGCAACCCATTCCAGTACTCTTGCCTGGAGAATCTCCATGGACAGAGAAGCCTGGAGAGGTACAGTCCGTGGGGTCACAAAGAGTCAGACATGACTGAGTGACCAAGCACAGCACGTTAATCATGAAAAGGGAAGACAGAGATTGCAAAATGCAAATTTTTTAATATTGCTTAGAAAGTAGTTTAACATGTAGAGATTTTTAGACACATAAATCTGTATCTCTTGACTGTTCTCATTCATTTCTAGTAGGTCTTCTAAAATTAAAAATCAACACTAGTCTTTTTAGCCCTAGGTCTTCTCACCATTCCATTCTGAAGGAGATCAGCCCTGGGAATTCTTTGGAAGGAATGATGCCAAAGCTGAAACTCCAGTGCTTTGGCCACCTCATGCGAAGAGTTGACTCATTGGAAAAGACTCTGATGCTGGGAGGGATTGGGGGCAAGAGGAGAAGGGGAAGACAGAGGATGAGATGGCTGGATGGCATCACTGACTCAATGGACGTGAGTCTGAGTGAACTCCGGGAGTTGGTGATGGACAGGGAGGCCTGGCGTGCTGCGATTCATGGGGTCGCGAAGAGTCGGACACGACTGAGTGACTGAACTGAACTGAACTTCTCATCAGTAAGTTTTGGTACCTTTGCCTGTTCCTCTATATTCGATCTGCTTTAATTTTTATTACTGTTCAAATGGCTTCCAATCACTTAATGTTCTCAACCTGGCCACTATCTACTCCACATCTGCTTCTCTTCCTTCCTATTTCAAATTCTATCTGTTTATATTTGGAATGTCACCTGAAATGATTACCTTTTAGTACTGTTTGTAACTCCAGTCCATTCTTCCCAACTCACTTCCTATTCCTTCTAAGGTTCTTTGATTCTTTGAAGATGTATTCAGGTGTCTCCCACTTTTAATGGAGCATGAGGATGATTAACAATAGAAACCAAAGTGTGATTTTTATGCAAAAAAATACTAACACTTATATATAATTATCATAAGTCATCTTCCCAGGAAAAGTCTTGGAGATAGTGTGATTTTATTAATTGGTTAAATTCCCCAAAGGAAGCAAAATGTTTTATAAATGTGGAAAGAACTTTATTAGATTCTAAGGTGATACATGATACCCTAGTGAATATTGAAAACTTCAGTGAATTTTCTACTTTACCTTCACCAAGAGTCATCTGATACAACTTAGCTCACATTTAGTTTGATATAATAATATAGAAAGCTGCAGATATAAATCTCTTAGCATTTTAGAAGTGGGTATATGATTGGTGATTGGTTATTTCAAATCTCAAGTGATAAATTTGAGTTAGAACAGAACTAATGAGTTTAACTGAAAATGATCAATAAATGAGGAACATATGCATGCACCACACACGCCCCTAGTAATTTCTTCCTATTTATCATCTGGACATTTCCATCATGGTCCAAGTGTCATGCAATCAAGTAATTCTGATTTTGAAATTGATTAAATCCAGCAAATAGCAACAACCCTCAAATTTCACACATGAAAAGTTTTATTTTTTAAGTTGCTTTTGTATCTGTATGTTGTTATTCTAATATCAGTACCTATTTTATTGATTCTCTTAGACTCTGGATTTATGATAAAAGAAAGTGAAAAAAGTCTCAATATCAAGAAAATAATGTAACAATGGTCTCAAAAGGCACTAAATACAAATTAAAGTGATTTAGTGGATTACTCAATAGCAGAGATGTTCTAAATAAGCCAAGGAGTATGAACAATGAAGATTATTAAGAAATCATCTTAAGAAAAATGATGCTAACTCACAGAGTCCATTGAAGCAAAGGGTTCTTTTATTCTTACAAAATTTAGGCACTAATTACTACCTTCAAAACATTTACATTCAAATCTGGCCTATACAAAGTTGGAATGCCTCATTGATAATCAATATATTTAAATAATCTACTAGGTTGACTAAATTCTGTGAAAGCTTTAAAGTCTCTTTTTGGTATCTTTGCAATATTTTAATCCTGACTGCTAAATTGAAGCTCTTCTGTAGTACTCCCTTTCTAGTCCCTGTTTTGGCTTTCATGTATCTGCATATTCATAATTATTAATTTTTACTTTAATATAACATATATTGATTGTGCTTAGTCACGTCTGACTGTGACCCCATGGACTGTAGCCTGCCAGGCTCCTCTGTCCCTGGGATTCTTCAGGTAAGAATACTGGAGTGGGTTGTCATTTCCTTTTCCAGGAGATCTTCCCAACCCAGGGTTCGAACCCAGGTCTCCCACATTGCAGGCAGATTCTTTACCATCTGAGCCATCAGGGAAGCCCCATATACAGACTAGCCAAAGATTAACATAAGCTTCTGTCACTGCAAAATCATCAGTTGTGAGGTAATAAGTAAATATGTAATACATTGTATTATAAAAATGTACTACACTTTAAAATAATAAATTTTATTTCAGGCACTTAAAATGCATCATTTTTATAACAAATTTGTATTATAAAAATACATTATTTTATAATAATGAATTCTATTTAAGGAAACTTACATTTTGTGATATTTCTGACAGATTAATTATTAAATTACTTTTTAATACTACTGTGGAAGGGTGTTTTGATTAGCTAGGCCAACTTCAGTTTCAATCTCTTTTGTCAATACAGAGGCAGTGACAGTTAATATATTTTTTCTCAGCCGACCTTATGAGTAGAAGTAATCATGTCACATACTTTTAAAAAGAAATCTGCTTTTTCTTAAATTTCTTAATAAAAGAGACAGATCTTATTGCTTTATACTCTCCTTCCTTTTTTCTACCTTGATCTCAACATGCTGAATGGAGCTTCAGCAACCATTCTGTCTCTGTGAGGTTTGGCAATAAGATGTGCATGAATCGATGTACTAAGGATAGTAGAAAAGAAAAACATAAAGACCCTGGACCCCTGATGGCATCACTGAATAGCTGCATCTCAACTTGCTCTTCTATGCTTCCTTCAATGGGAGATAATTTTACATCTTTTTACTTAAGCCTTTCTTAGTTGACTTTTTCCAATGCTGCAGGTAAAATATTCCTAACTAATACCACCAATTAATTATTTTTAAGTAGAGAAACATAGCTACTTATGAAATGTCTATTTACAAACTTTCTTTCACTTAAATGAAGCTATGTTTTAGAGTAAACAAGAAAACCATTTGTTAGTAGGTATGATAAGTGCTTATATGTGGCTATTTTAAAATGGGTCACAGAATGATTAATCAGGGATATGCCTATTCTGTTTCTGCTTAGTTTTGAGATATAGCATGTTTGATAAATGAAAAAGCATGAGTTATTTAAGATATTAGTCGGGAAGATACATTTTTTCAAGGAAGAAAAAAAATTAGATTAATTAAAAAGAAACTTGGTGAGAGAACAATGCTTTTCAAGGATACAGAATAAACAATTAAATAGTATATACATTATGAAGAACAAATGGTGAATTACAAAAGACTAGAAAAAAGGACCAGTTAAATTAAAACAATTCTTTGGGGTGTGTGACTAGAGGTTTAGCAACAATATTGTGTCCCTATCAAACACAATTTAATTCAAAAATAAGGTTTGGAATTGGCTTGAGAATGTGGTGAAAATATTGCTGCTGGAAATTTGTTTTAAAACTTCCCAGGTGGCGCTAGTGGTAAAGCACTTGCCTGCCAATGCAGGAGCTGCATGAGACACAGTTTCAATCCCTGTGTAGGGAAGATCGCCTGGAGTAAGAAATCAAAGTCTACTCCAATATTCTTGCCTGGAAAATTCCATAGACAGAGGAGCCTGGTGGGCTATAGTCTCTGGAGTCACAAAGAGTTGGACATGACTGAGTGACTGAGCACTCTGAGAAGACTAAGGTTGAATCACAAATTCAAGGCCTATTTTAATATTAAACTGTCAAAAACGGCAAATATGGTAACGGCAAAATATTTTAATTCTCCCTTTAAATGCTAAAAAAGACTAGACAAGCATTATTTACCCTTCTTTCACCTTACTTCATGGAACATATATGCAATAACTGGACGTCTAGTTGTTATCTTGCATCAAGAGAAAGTCACCTCAGAATGATCATAATGTGAGCTTGCAAATTTAGGTGGCAACCCAGTCCAGTGTTCTTACCTGGAGAATCCCAGGGATGGGGGAGCCTGGTGGGCTGCCGTCTCTCGGGTCCCACAGAGTTGGACAGACTGAAGCGACTTAGCAGCCGCAGCAGCAATATAATTCTGGTGTTCTCTCTGTTACTGTCACTCTCTCTCTGAACAGTGTTGAAATCTGTTTATTTTTTAAATGCATGGAAAAGAGTTTATAGTGGCTGTATTTCAACACACTGATTTGTCTGGACCAACCTCAGTTGTGGTGGATCTAGCCTCAGAAATTACCTCATTACTGCTATTGTAACTTAATATTCAAAAAACTAAGATCATGGAATCTGGTCCAATCCCTTCATGGCAATTACATGGGGAAAAAATGGAAACTGGCAGATTTTACTTTCTTGGGCTACAAAATCACTGGGAATACTGAGTGCAGCCATGAAATTAATATGCTTGGTCTTTGGAAGAAAACATATGACAAACCTAGACAGTGTGTTAAAAATCAGAGACATGACTTTGCCAACAAGGTCCCTATAGTCAAAGCTGTGGTTTTCCCAGTAGTCATGTATGGATGTGAGAGTTGGACTATAAAAAAGTCTGAACACCCAAGAATTGATGTTTTTGAATTGTGGTGCTGGAGAAGACTCTCGAGAGTCCCTTGGACTGCAAGGAAATCAAACTAGTCAATCCTAAAGGAAACGAACCCTTAATATTCATTGGAAGGACTGATGCTGAAGCTGAAGCTCCCATATTTTTGCCGCCTGATGCAAAGAGGTGAATCATTGGAAAAGACCCTGATGCTGGGAAAGACTGAGGTCGGGAAGAGAAGGGGATGACAAAGAACGAGATGGTTGGATGGTATCACCCACTGACTCATTGGATATGAGTTTGAGCAATCTCCGGGAGATAATGAAGGAGAGGGAAGCCTGGCGTACTGCAACCCATGGGGTCGCGAAGAGTCAGATACAACTTTGCAACTGAACAACAACATTTGGTAGAATCACTGCTAATTAATGACTTACTGATACCTTACATTAACGTCTGTCAACTAAAGAGTAAGTAGTTAGAAATATCTGCCCCTAGTGAAAGCAGGTTAAAAGGCAAGGTGAATATGAAAATAGTTTTGAGCGCACAGAAACAAGTTTACGGTTTAACAGCATCTGAGATGTGTCTGCTACCAATAAGCTTGTTTCAAACTGGTGCAAATAGACCTGTGTTAAAATTCTAAGCCTTGTATGCCTGTTCAGTGAGTCCTGGTTGTTGGTTTAGCCATCTAGAGGTGACCAACAGGGATTGGAGGGAGAAGCAAACACCTCCTTGTAGAGATGTCTGTGGTAAAGCCCTGGTCAATAAACTTTATTTTCACTTTTGCCTAAACTTTTGTTATAATTCAGATTTTAAATTAAGAAGAGAAGTCCTCTTAGTTATTTCAGAATCATTAAACTTTTATGTTCCGCAATCCCTCCCAAATCATGTTTACCTTGATAGAAAGCTTAGTAAACCTATGGCTTGGATAGTAAAGGCGTTTACTGTCGCCTGCAATGCAGGAGACACGGTTCAATCCCTGCATCGGGAAGATTCCATGGAAAAGGAAATGCAATCCAGTCCAGTAGTCTTGCCTGGAGAATGCCACAGAAGAGAAGCCTGGAGGCCTACAGTCCACAGGGTCACAAAGAGTCGGACACATCTGAGTAACTAAAACTTTCAAGAAGATTCAACACATGCTGTTTAGTCCAATATGTCATTTTCCATCCTTAAGAATTTAAATTCTTATATTTATGAACTGTAACTCATCTCTATTGATAATTAGAAAATGAGGAAAGATTGGAATCAAGACAAAAAGAGCCTTGGGATAAAGGTCACTGTGAGAGAAGATGCACACTTATTTCCTTATGATATATGTAGGAAAAACTGAGATGTTTGAGAGAGCTTGACAGAATGTTTTGGCCTGAAGTAACTCAGCTATGACAACTACTTTTTGTGATTGGGGAGGAGAGAAAGGAGCTTAATCTGAAACAGTGAAGTCACTTTGTCTCTAGGACTCTAATAGGACACAGGAAACGGAAACATGGGCTTCAGATTTTAAAGTCAGATAGTCATTAAATATTGATAAACATAGAAACGGGGGAAATATCTGCTATTATAAATACTATCTGCAATAAAACCAAAAATTTATATTTTGAAATAGAGATAAAAGATCATCAAAGAAAGGTAAATTGAAATTGTTTAAACAATATTCATGAACATTAATGTAATATATATAAATCAATATTTAGGGCTTCCCTGGTAGCTCAGACAGTAACGAATTCACCATCAAGGCAGGAGACCCAGGTTCAATCCCTGGGTTGGTACGATCCCCTGGAGAAGGGAATGGCAACCCACTGCAGTATTCTTGCCTGGAGAATTTCATGAACAGAGCAGCCTGGTGGGCTACAGTCTGCAGGGTTGCAAAGAGTCAGACAAGACCCAGCAACTAACACTTTCACTTTCAAATCAATATTTGGCAGTTGGTAGGCTCCACGTGTTTTCTCATTTTTTATTTGATCTTGTTTATGTGATTTTTTAAATTTATTTTTTAATTGGAGGCTAATTGTTTCACAATGTTGTGGTGATTTTTGCTGTATGTTTTCTTTACTGTTCTATATTAGTGAACATAAACTTTCTTTTATATTTTAAACATTCATAGGTTTTCATAAGGATGTTAGAGATCTTTAATCTTCTAACCTTATTTTTCCCATAGGGTATTAAGTTCCTCATTCACAAATTCTCCTACTAAAAAAACTGTCAGAAACCCAGTTCCTGTGGTTGAGAAAGAACTAATACTACCAACTTTAAAGTATCGCATTTTCTTACGTGAAATATATCCATGTTAAAAATTAATTACTGACATATATTCTGATACATGTATCATGGTTTTTTTTGCCCTGGATTACCTGATGTTTCTTTAATTAGTTCAGAAAGAGGAAAGCTGAAGGTGCTAAGGCCGACCTATGTATGACACTTCCACGAGAAGATTTTAAAGTATATTCTCTTTAATAGCAAGAACTATTCTGCTTAAGTCTTCTAAGATCATTCTACTTAGGCTGGAACCTGTTTGCTTAATCAGTAGATAAAGTCTTAAGTGGCCTTTTAAAAAAAGCCAGATTTTGTTTGGGTGGGGAGGAAGGGTAAAAGAAGACAGAGCTTAATTAACCAGACTGACAGGCTCCATAGATCTCTCAAGTGTTTAAATTAAGGATTGCAAGTTCTTGAAACTTGACAAGGCAGGCAGGATTGTCACTGCTGCTGTCTGAAGCAGAGGTAAGTACAGATTAGGCTTGTCCTATCTCTATCATAAGCATTTTTCCAGGATCTAAGAACTTCACACTGTGGACAGACTTGAAGGTTTTCTTCCGTACTGAAAAATTAAAGTCATAATTAAATTCTCACCCTTCCCCAAATAAAGATTGTTCACTTGCCATAATAATTTGTAATTGGACAATGCTGCATCATTACTGTATTAAACATATAAACACACAGAAATCTATCCTTTTATTAAAGAGAAATACTCATTTGTACTGCACACTGGCTCTCAGGTTGAGCGTATTCACATCACACATAGATTGATGTACATCGAATCACTGGACGTAGTGCTTAGGGGCTAGTGAATGTTATTAGCTTCCACCCACCTGGTCAGAGCTTTCCTGTGGAATGAGATGTATCCTTCCAGTGATTTATTTTCTCTGTGTGCATATATTCACAAGCATAAATATATACATATGCTTGGAGCATGTTCCACTACATTTGACATCTGGCAACTCTCCATTAGGAGACTTTCAATGCTTCCAATGAGTAATAAAATGGAATTACAAGAAGGGGGTGAGGGTCGGGAGTAAATAATGCAAATTATGGCCCACGACTCTCTTTCTCTGAATTTAGGCACGTATCGAGCACAGATCTTCTGTAAAACATCTAATTCTAATCTTTAACCAACCCCTGCTTACATACTGATTTCTGGAGGATCAAAGACATTTGGATATTAGAGATACTCCTCTCAGATGTTTGTGTGTTGATACCTCCTTGCCGAGGAAGCTTCTTCCAAGCTTACATGAAACAATGGCCTAAGCACATTAAACATTTGAGGTGTTTACAAAATGGGCACATACTTTATTCTGAAAAAGAAAAAAAGAATCTTTATTTTTTTTAACAGGAAAAATGTTTTGGCTCTCTCGGTCACCTGGCTGAAGAATAAAAAAAAAAAGGAAGAGGGAAAAAAAAGTTACTGTGTGCAGTTAATATCGAACAGCAGCCATCTCCAGATGATCCCCGCTGCATCCAATTTCTGCCAAAATGCTTTCTGTTAAACCTCCATCAAACAGACACACGGCGCACAAAAGAAAACCTCATCACCAAGGGAAACTAATCCACCGGTGCGCAATGTAAGCCTGTCAACTTTTTATTATAAGAAGTCATCACTCATTTCAGTGAAGATTAAAAGTATGACTAAATTGAGAAAATCCTCTTAGCCATTTGGAATTTTAATAGAGGAGAAAAGGGGGTGAGTAAAATTTAGACTCTAGAGGTGTGTGTGTGTGTATGGGAGGTTGGGGGCATGTATATAAAAATACACAGTGTATACATGCCTATGTGCTTAAGCATGAACATCAACATTTGTATATACATGTCATTTGGATGAACATTGGCAATTATGTATACAACTTCAGCCCTCCTAAAAAGGAAAAGCTACCAAAATTTCATACATAAACATGTAGGCTTGTAGTAGGTTTTCTCAGTTACCACAGACAAACAGTTTCTGATTCAGAGGAGCTTAAGAGATAAGAATGGAAAATGAGTCCTCACAGCTTTAATTACATCGCCACTGGCAACAAGGTGTTACAGTGGCAGAATGACAATTGCTTTTACTGAGTATAGACTCAGGGTCAATATGCTATTTCATCCTAGCACGCCAGAGCCCATGAGCACCACATCGTTTCTATATTGGCCTTGCAATGCTGTATCCCTGCAGGTAAAGTTTGATGTGCAATTAGAATTGCGGGAGACGTATGCATCTGTTGTTAACTGGAGTTGGGTTTCTCAAATTATCTTGAACGTGATGTGTTTCACTCCAGCTGTCATTGAAAACGTGGGTAATCTTTTGCATTTAAAGACCATAATCATCTTCCCATCCCAAAGATTTCACCTGTGTTAAAGCACAAGTCTTTCTCCAGTCAGTCTGAAGTTTGAGGATGATCAGCTCTTATCCCTGAAGTTCTAAGTTACCCTTTTAAAATGCACAGGGAACTTGAAATGTAGGTAACTCCTCCCACACCTAGGTATGTTCTTTCTCCTCTGAATTTTCACAATATAGTATTACGGTTACACAAGTTCTGTATTTGGTTATGAATTTCTAGCAATAATCCTCAAAGTAAGTTCACATGAAGTCTCGTCACTTGCCAAGAAGATAAACCACAAGTATATCTTACCTTCAGGCAGCTACACAGGCACCAGCTGGCAGGGAGGTGAGTTGAAATCCTTTCTGCAAATCACTAAAGACCATGGACGACCAGGAAGCTTGCCTTTTAGAGCATCATAGACCAGTGATACTGGCACCTTTGGGAGAGGATAGGGTGCCTGTCAGCTGTTTCAGCGTCTTCTGGGCCTTTGATTAAACTCTTCCCACTCCCACCCTGACTCCCAAACTAACTGAACCCTTTTGCTATTCAAGAAGTGGTAGACAACCACTGAACTGTTTCTGCTTTGAGAGCCTACTTTACTTTCCATAACCTTCTCTTCTATCCAATGAAAAGCAACTGTGGCCTTTTACTAAGTAAATGAGCAAATATTTTCCCAGTGTTCACCAGGTTAGATCCCCATTTAATTAAACTGGCTCATTATGTCCCTATCTGATTAGCAGAGTAGAATCAATTATTCAATGCACAAACATGGCTGCAGGAGCTAGAGGTGTATACAGAGCTGTTCATTTAATTCCAAGGACACTAATTAGGTACAAAGCAAGCAATAACTTTAACAATTGCAGGCACAAGCATACATGCAGTACAGGACAAGAAGAAAAAAAAAAAAAAAAACAGGCCTTCATTTTCTTAATAAGCTGGATTCTCTTCCTCCTAACAGGGTCAAGAAAAAACAGAAAGTGAGAGAGGATGAAATGTAGATCAAGAAAGCTAAGCATCCAGGAAATAACCCTTGGGATTTGCATATGTAATGGTGTGCTGCTACTTTTGTACTTTATAATCAAACAGTAGGCAATTATCCAAATTATTGACAGCAGATTTCTCATTTCAACTGCAAATTAAGGCCATTAATAAAGCTTTCTAATGCAAAAGTGACTAATTAACTAATGGAATGGAACTCTGAAGCTGTGATATCAAAACCAGTCCACCACATATTGTGGAAACACAGGGGAACTAATTAGTTTAATTATCAAAACAGCTAATTAAAATTACACAGTTGCCTAATTAGTTCTTTGCGTTTTTTCTCTGGTTTAATTGACAGGATGGAGTTAAATAGGTAACCGGTCTCAAAGAGGGAAAGGGAAAAAACCAGGAATAGCTTCTGCTGAATATTTTAGCTGATGTTATCTCATTCATGTGGCAGACCAGTAACAGGAAAATAAATGACTCTCATCCTTTTGGTAAGCAACTCCAAATTTTCCAGACATAAATCTGCCCTCGGAGTAAGCTATCTAAAAAGATTTTCATGAAGTTAAAGGGCTGGGACGTCTTGATGCCTCCAAAAGGTCAGGGCGAACACATATTTCGGAGGAGGACAGCATGTGGTTTTTCTTCAGGAAGTTAATTTTTCACTTAGTTTAATTTATACTGTACTGTATGTGTGGTTCCCTAATCACTGCCAAGGGACATGTAAAAATGGCTTGGATAGTAGAGTCGCTTTTGAGTCTGAGTGCTAAAAGATAGAGAGGGCTGGTGGCAGAGATTTAATCGAAGATGCAAAATATGGGCCATTCCCCGAGGTCTCCGGACTTTCCTAAGCTAAATTCCTTGATTCTGGGAAATAATAATAGTAGTAATTTTACAATAAATAGTCTTAATCTATTAGTGTCCATATTATCAAGGACTTTGCTCCCACGCTGCAAAGGATATAAAACCAAACAGGACTGTCCCTTTCATTTCAGCACTTTTGGTACTGGTCAGCACCCACAAACACAAAACCTAGATTGCAGTGGGCCTAGAATTATCAAAATTATACAATTAAAAAATATTAATTAACTTACCTTTTGCTATGAAAGAGCTGCTGCTGCTGCTAAGTCGCCTCAGTCGTGTCCGACTCTGTGCGACCCCATAGACGGCAGCCCACCAGGCTCCCCTGTCCCTGGGATTCTCCAGGCAAGAACGCTGGAGTGGGTTGCCATTTCCTTCTCCAATGCATGAAAGTGAAAAGTGAAAGTGAAGTCGCTCAGTCGTGTCCGACTCTTAGCGACCCCATGGGCTGGAGCCTAGCAGGCTCCTTCGTCCATGGGATTTTCCAGGCAAAAGTACTGGGGTGGGGTGCCATTGCCTTCCCCGATGAAAGAGCTAAAGAAACCATAGAATCCCTTCTTCTGTGTATGAATGAATTGCATAAAAATGTCTTGTTTTCTGATGTCTTCAGAAGCTATGTATCAGTTACTGGCCATACATAGAAAATATTTCAATATAATATTTTAAATATAGTATATTTCTTTTAGCTTTATCCTCAACAAAAAGGGAGAGAGGACTGATCACTTTGCATTGTTAATGACTTTTGCGAAAGTATACTATTCAGTATACAGGTAACTGTTTTCTGCCCCAAGACAGTTTTGCTCTGGGTGCAGTCTGACTTAGAAAATTGAGACAGAGCTAAGAGGGTCTTTCTATTCCTCCTTTTTGTGCTTTCATTGTGATTTTTTCATTTTATTATTAATTTTTCTTTCCTACATCGATTTTGAGAACTAATGACAAACTAGGACTTTCCAGATGGCTCAGTGTTAAAGAATCTGTCTGCCAATGCAGGAGATACAAGAGACATGGGTTCAATCCCTGGGTCAGAAAGATCCCCTGGGGTAGGAAATGGCAACCCACTCCGGTATTCTTGCCTGGAAAATTCCATGGACAGAGCAGCCTGGCAGGCTACAGTCCATAGCGTTGCAAAGAGTCAGAAATGACTGAGTATGCAGCACATACATAAAATGAGAAGCTAAATGTGGAAGAGTTATTAGGCACAATTTTTGCTTAATAACTAGAAATTATACACTTAAAATATTGTGATGTATTTGATATATGGGCTCCCCAGTGGCTCAGATGGTAAAGAATCTGCCTGAAAAATGGGGACCCAGGTCCAATCCCCTGGGTTGGGAAGATCCCTGGAGCAGGGAATGGCAACCCACTCCAGTATTCTTGCCTAGAGAATCCCATGGATAGAGGAGCCTGGTAGGGTACAGTCCATGAGGTCGCAAACAGTTGGCTACAACTGAGCAACTAACACACACACACACACACACACATTTGATATATACAAAAGAATATGTGAAACATACATATAATGTTGATGAAGCGTAAAATAAAATGAACACTCATAAATCCACAATCCACCACACAACTTAAGAGCTAAAACATGACTGATACTTTCAAGGTTATCTGTGTGCTACTCAGATCTATCCTCTTGCTTCCCACCTCACCTCAGACAGTTAAATACTATCTTGGATTTTGTAAATTTCATTCTTTTGCAACATATGTATGTACCATTACATGGATTACTTAGTTTAACTATAGAATCATAGTGTAATTAATATATAGTCTTTGGGAGCTTACCTATTTTCATCAACAGGAAGTGAAGCATTATCACTCAGTTGTGTCTGACTCTTTGCGATCCCATGGACTGAGGCCCGCCAGGCTCCTCTGTCCTTGGAGTTCTCCAGACAAGAATACTGGAGTGGGTTGCCATTGTATTCTCCAGGAGATCTTCCCGAGGGACTGAACCCAGGTCTCCTGCACTGCAGGCTAATTCTTTACTGCTGAACTGCCAGGGAAGCCCCTCACCCAACATAACTTTTCTAAGACTCATTTACACTGTCTGCATATCACATTAATGCATTTACTTTCACATGATGTAATATTTTTGTATGTGGATGAATTTTATTTATCCATTCTTTTGTTGATCACTTGGAAAATAATTTAGCATTATCCTAAAGCTGAACATGTACGTAATCCTATACACCAGCAATCTCATTTCTGGGAAAAGATTTTTATACATATATGCTAGGAAATACATTAAAATATATTTACAGTAGAGTGTTTATAAGAGCTATATTCCTTAATTATATTGTTATTTATAATTAATGTGTAATATTACATACTATTGTTACAGCCAACAGGATCAATAGCATGAATAAGAGGGTAAAGAAGGGTTGTAGAGATGCCCTGCAGATAAAAAGGATTATTAGTTCAATGATATATGAATTATTCAGCATTCAACATTCAATATATATTTTTGAGTACTCCCATGTATAAAGCACCATTTTATTTGCAGATGTAACAGTGAATAAAACTGATGAAGTGGCTGTTATCATGGGACCTTCCTTCTTGCTGTGGAACATAGACATTAAACATATAAATTAATAACATGCTATTAGGTAGTAGTGGTACTATAGATAAACACTGAGCAAAACAAAAGGATAGAGACTAATGGGGCTTCTAATTTTGATGGTATAGGCAAAGGGTACCTCTCTGAAGGGTTTGATTCCTGGGTTGGGAAGATTCCCTGGAGGACTAAATGGCAGCCCCCTTCAGTATTCTTGCCTGGAAAATCCTATGGATAAAGGAGCCTGGCAGGTTACAGTCTGTGAGGTCACAAAGGGTTGGACACGACTGAGTGATAAGTACACACATATGCCTTTGAAGAAGTGCCTTTTGAAGAGAAACGTCAATGAAGACAGGAAAGAAGTCTTACATATATCTTGAGAAAGAGCATTTTTGGGCAGAACTGCAAAGACCATTAACTGGGAGTATTTTTATTGATTTAGAAAGGCAGTAGGCTGTTATTGCAGGTGAGAGAGAATTAGTAAGAGCAAGAAAGCTCAGATAATGTTGGAGAGTTAGGCCAAGGCCAGTTCACAAAGGCATTTATGTCATTTAGTTTAGGTGTCATTGTTGGACTCGGTCGGTTATTTATTTTAGGTATGAATGAAAGAGAACCATGTGATGATTTCTTTTCAGGGGAGTTAGCTAAATAATATCCCATGGATGGAGGAGCCTGGTGGGCTGCAGTCCATGGGGTTGCTAAGAGTTGGACACAACTGAGCGACTTCACTTTCACTTTTTCGCTTTCATGCATTGGAGAAGGAAATGGCAACCCACTCCAGTTTTCTTGCCTGGAGAATCCCAGGGGCAGGAGAGCCTGGTGGGCTGACATCTACGGGGTCACGCAGAGTCGGACACGACTGAAGTGACTTAGCAGCAGTGGCAGCAGCAGCTAAATAATATACTTGTTTGTAATACACATGTTTATAATAATATACATGTTTTAGGAGCATCATACTTGATGATACAGGGAAAAGTCCTGTGGTAGGGCAAGAGCAGGAGCAAGGATACCTCTTGGATGGGAGTGATGGCTATTCAGATGGGAGAGGAAGTTGCCTTAGGCTAGGTGGTACTAGTGGAGCCGGTAAGAGATGATCAGATACATTTTCAAAGTGGAGCCAAAAGGATTACTTGATAGATTGCTCATAAATATTTAAGAGAGAGAAGACAGGCAGGACTCCAGTGTTTTTGGCCTTTGTAACAAGTTAAAGATTATACCATTTAACGAGATGGAGGATAATAAAGTATGGGCAGATTTCAGTTTTCTACAAATCAGATGTTTGGGTTTAGACATACTATTTACGAGCTATTTAATAGATATCCATGTGGAGTGAGCTTTCAGGTAAATACTAGATAATTTAGTCTGGAGTTCAGGGTAGGGCTCATGACAGAGATTTACATTTACAATTGGAAGTTAATGATAAAATTTATATTTAAAGTAACAGAATTAGATGGGATCACCTAAGTGGTTAGTGTAGACAAAGAAGAAAAGAGAAATGAAGATGATGAAGATGAGCCCTGGTGCGGCTGATTAATTTCATTAAAGACCCCACAGCTGTTCCTTCCCTCTACCTCTGTGTTTGCCATATAATTGGGCCACAGCATTCTGATACTGGACTCATCCCTGAAACTTGCTATGGTCTATGGGATACCAACAGTTGTGATACAAGGGAAGGTTTGATAAAGTATTCATACATTTCTGCTGAGGGCTTACCTTCTACCCTTACCATGAGAAGATCCTTACCAGGGCCCTCTGGTCCCAGAAGAAAGATGAGAGACACAGGGTCAATCCAAGGGGCATGGGTGAGTCCAACTGAGAAAAGACTAGAGCAGCTAAACCCCAGAGACCTGTGAAATATGTTTTTATAGCAGACAGAGTTTCAGGGTGATGCTTTATAAGCCTTATTGTAGCAATATCTAACCAATACATTTGGGCTCCTCCAGTATGTAGGTGAGAAGGCAATGGCACCCCACCCCAGTACTCTTGCCTGGAAAATCCCATGGATGGAGGAGCCTGGTGGGCTTCAGTCCATGGGGTCGCTAGGAGTCGGACACGACTGAGTGACTTCACTTTCACTTTTCACTTTCATGCATTGGAGAAGGAAATGGCAACCCACTCCAGTGTTCTTGCCTGGAGAATCCCAGGGATGGGGGAGCCTGGTGGGCTGCCATCTATGGGGTTGCACAGAGTCGGACACGACTGAAGCGACTCAGCAGCAGCAGCAGTATGTAGAGGTCTGACAAGGAGGAAGATTCATATAAGAAAGATTCATATAAGATACTGAAGAAAACATCAGTGAAGAAAACCTGGACAAGTGTCCAGAAACCCAAGACACGAAAGCATTGCAAGAAGGGGGAAGTGACCAACTGTGACAAATGCAATGAACATTCATGTAAGCTAAAAACTGAAAATTTATCATTATATTTGGCAAAGGAACATCATAATGCCTTTAATAAGAGTGATGGTAAGAAAAGCCTAATTTAAGTAAGTTCTAGGGAGAATGGTAGATAAGTAAATGGAGATAACTAAGATGAGTAATTTTGCTTTCAAGGCAGTGGGATCAAGATAGGAAGAGAATGTGAACAAAAAGAGTTCCAGTTTTGGTTTCTACATGAGTTGTATTACAGATTGTCCATATCTGAGTAAGAATCATCTAGTTCAAAGGAGAATAAAACAGATGATGCAGGAGAAAATGAGGATAATTAGGACAGCAAAGACCTTGAATAGGTAGGTTGGAATAAGATCTAGTGACCAAAATATGGACTTGTCCGTAGGAGAACTGGCAATCCATCTGTTCAGTTCAGTTCACTCGCTCAGTCATGTCTGACTCTTTGCGACCCCATGAAGCGCAGCACGCCAGGCCTCCCTGTCTATCACCAACTCCCGGAGTTTACCCAAACCCATGTCCATTGAGTCAATGATGCCATCCAACCATCTCATCCTCTGTTGTCCCTTTCTTGCTCCTGCCCTCAATCTTTCCCAGCATCAGGGTCTTTTCAAATGAGTCAGCTCTTTGCATAAGGTGGCCAATATATTGGAATTTCAGCTTCAACATCAGTCCTTCGAAAGAACACTCAGGACTGATCTCCTTTAGGATGGATAGGTTGGATCTCCTTGTAGTCCAAGGGACTCTCAAGAGAATTCTCCAACACCACAGTTCAAAAGCATCAGTTCTATGGTGTTCAGCTTTCTTTATAGTCCTACTCTCATATCCATACATGACCACTGGAAAAACCATAGCCTTGACTAGACGAAACTTTGTTGGCAAAGTAATGTCTCTGCTTTTTAATATGCTGTCTAGGCTGGTCATAACTTTCCTTCCAAGGAGTAAACGTCTTTTAATTTCATGGCTGCAATCACTATCCACTGTGATTTTGGAGCCCAGAAAAATAAAGTCAGCCTCTGTTTCCACTGTTTCCCCATCTATTTGCCATGAAGTGATGGGACCAGATGCCAGGATCTTAGTTTTCTGAATGTGGAGCTTTAAGCCAACTTTTTCAGTCTCCTCTTTCATCAAGAGGCTCTTTAGTTCTTCACTCTTCCATAAGGGTGGTGTCATCTACATATCTGAGGTTATTGATATTTCTCCCAGCAATCTTGATTCCAGCTTGTACTTCTTCCAGCCCAGGGTTTCTTATGATGTACACTGCATAGAAGTTAAATAAACAGGTTGGCAATATACAGCCTTGACATACTCCTTTTCCTATTTGAAACCAGTCTATTGTTCCATGTCCAGTTCTAACTGTTGCTTCCTGACCTGCATATAGGTTTCTCAAGAGGCAGGTCAGGTAGTCTGGTATCCCCATCTCTTTCAGAATTTTCCACAGTTTTTTGTGATGCACACAGTCAAAGTCTTTGGCATAGTGTGATCCACATAGTCAAAGGCTTTGACATAGTCAATAAAGCAGAAATAGATAATTTCCTGGAACTATTTTGTTTTTTTGATGACCTAGAGGATGTTGGCAATGTGATCTCTGGTTCCTCTGACTTTTCTAAAACCAGCTTAAACATCTGGAAGTTCATGGTTCATGTATTGCTGAAGCCTGTCTTGGAGAATTTCAAGCATTACTTTACTAGTGTGTGTGATTAGTGCAATTGTGTGGTAGTTTGAGCATTCTTTGGCATTGCTTTTCTTTGGGACTGGAATGAAAACTGACCTTTTCCAGTCCTGTGGTCACTGCTGAGTTTTCCAAATTTGCTGGCATATTGAGTGTAACACTTTCACAGCATCATCTTTTAGGATTTGAAATAGCTCAACTGGAATTCTATCACCTCCACTAGCTTTGTTCGTAGTGATGCTTTCTAAGGCCCACTTGACTTCACATTCCAGGATGTCTGGCTCTAGGTGAGTGATCACACCATCGTGATTAGGTCATGAAGATCTTTTTTGTACAATTCTTCTGTGTATTCTTGCCACCTCTTCTTAATATCTTCTGCTTCTGTTAGGTCCCTACCATTTCTGTCATTTATTGAGCCCATCTTTGCATGAAATGTCCTCTTGGTATCTCTAAAAGGTAAAGTTTAGGAGGGGCTTAGATGAAACTGGGTTGGTAGACTTGCCAGTGGAAGGATAAAGTCTTCTGAACGTTAGTGTTGTTTTTTTTTTTTTTTTTTTTAATTTATCAATTAAGAAGTAAAACTGTCAGCTAAGACTGAGTAAGAGGAGTATAATAGGCAGATTTCTAAGATCTGTCAGATGACTCCCTTATTCTCATATTATACTCTCTCCTTGGAGTGTGGGTGGAACCTGTGATATGAAGAAATATATATCTTTGTGACCCCATGGACTGTAGCCTGCCAGGCTCCTCTATCTATGGAATTCTCCAGGTAAGAATACTGGAGTGGCTAGCCATTCCCTTCTCCAGTGAATATTCCAAACCCAGAGATCAATCCCAGGTTCCTGAACTGCAGGCAGATTCTTTACTATCTGAGCCACCAGGAATTATATCATATGGCAAGTGAAAGAGTATACTGAATGGACCTGACCTAATTAGTTTATCCCCTTGAACAGAATTTTTTCCTTTCTTGTCTCAGAAGAAATCAGAGAGGTGTACTCTGATTGGTTTCAAAGAAAGCAAATATCTGTTTTGTGAACTGTTTAAGGTGGCCACAAGGCAAGGAAATGTGGGTGGCTTCTAGGAGCTGAGAGTGGTCCCCGGCCGACAGTCAGCAGTAAATTGGAACCACCATCCTACAGCTTCAAGAAAATGAATCTAGCCAACAACCAGTAGCCATGGAATATTTCCTCAGCCTCTGGTGAGTACCGCAGCCCTGGCCAAAGCCCTGATGTCAGCCTGCTGAAATCCTGAACAGAGAATCCAGCTCCACCACATTTGGACTTTTGGTTACAAAGTGAAGTAAGTGATATATTAATTGTTCAGTCATGTCTGATTCTTTGTGACCCCATGGACTGTAGCCCATCAAGCTCCTCTGTCCATGGCATTCTCCAGGCAAGAATACTGGAGTGGATTTCCATTCCCTTCTCAGGAGATCTTCCTGATCCAAGGATAGAAGTAGAGTCTCCTGTACTGCAGGCGTATTCCTTACCTGTTTGGATTATAAAACAATGAGATAATAAACTTCTGTTGTACTTTATTACCTAGTCATAGCAAACTATATTTGACACTATGAGCAAACATAGTATCAGAGGTTTAGGTACAAAAGAAAAGGCACCTCAGAGAATGAAGAGTGAACTGATTTCAGAACACAGAAGGATTACTGGGCAGTGTGGAGGACCCATTTGAGGTTTGCAGTCATACATTTAAAGTGAGAACTGTCAGAATGTGAAAAATAAAAGTAAAGAACAGGTTAGAGGAGAATTCAAATTTAATTCTTACTGTGGATTGACCAGTTAAACACATGTAAGGAGAAGAGATCAAGTTACATGCAAAAGAATGACTATTACATTAGACCAAGTGATGCAAACAGGGAAAACAGAGAAGTGAGGACAAGAAGAAGTGAAAGTTCAGCGGGCTGAATATCCCAGTGGGGTTTCAGATTTGTAAGAAGGAGATACTCATGGAAAAGCTGGAAAGAAGAGGTCTGTAATATTACTTGACTCTTAGACTTTATTTTGATGAGATTCTTGTGGACTGAAGCGACTTAACAGCTAACAGTTTGTCCACCCTTGAATTGGTCATCAGTGTCCTCAGTGCTAATAAATGTGTACACTTTATTGTTCAGCCATAAGTTATGTTCTACCCTTTGAGACCCCATAGATAGTAGCATGCCAGGCTCCTCAGCCTTCACTGTCTTCTGGAGTTTGCTCAAATTCATGTCCATTGAGCTGGTGATGTTATCTAACCATCTCACCCTCTGCCACCCGCTTCTCCTCCTGCCTTCAATCTTTCCCAGCATCACGGTCTTTTCCAATGAGTCAGCTCTTTGCATCAGGTGGCCAGAGTATTGGCTCAGCTTCAGCATTAGTCCTATTAAAAAGCAAAGACATCACTTTGCCAACAAAGGTCTATGTAGTCAAAGCTATGGTTTTTCCAGTAGTCATGTATTGATGTGAGAGTTGGACCATAAAGAAAGCTGAGAGCCAAAGAATTGATGCTTTCAAACTGTGGTGCTGGAGAAGACTCTTGAGAGACCCTTGGACTACAAGGAGATCAAACCATTCAATCCTAAAAGAAATCAACCCTGAATATTCATTGGAAGGACTCATGCTGAAGCTGAAGCTCGAATACTCTGGCCACCTGATGTGAAGAGGTGACTCACTGGAAAAGACCCTGATGTTGGGAAAGATTGAAGGCAAAGGAGAAGAGGTCAGCAGAGGAGGAGATGGTTAGATAGCATCACTATCTCAATGGCCATGAGTTCGAGCAAACTCCTGGAGATAATGAAGAACAGGGCAGCCTGGCATGCTGGGGTCCATGGGGTTGCAAAGAACCAAACACAACTTAGAGACTGAACAACCACAAGGAAAAGAAAGTATAAATGGGCATCTGAACAATGCTACTCTTTCTCTGTGCTATGTTTTATGAAAGAAAGAAATGAGACTTGTTGGGAATTTCCTGGCTGTCCAGTGGTTAAAACTTCACCTTCCTACACAGGAGGTGTAGGCTCCATCCCTGGTCAGGCAGCCATGATCCCACATGCCTCATGGCCAGAAAACCAAAACATAAAACAGAAGTAATACTGTAACAAATTCAATAAAGAAAATAAAAATGGTCCACATCAAAAAAAAAAAAAATCCTAACAAATAAAAAAATTGAGGCTTGTGTAAGAAAGGGTAATATATTCACAGACTCTGGTGCGTTTTGGCATGACTTTAGGACCTGGGATACAGCTAAGGTTTGTTAACTCTTTGTGTCAGGGAGACAGAATTTTGTTTTCAGAAATTTACTTCTCCCTGGTGACCCCACAAGTGGCAGAATATAATTTTATTGTACTTCTACCTTTAAGATTTTTTTATATCTATTGAACCATGGGTTCTGGACTGAGAGGAACTAATATTATGTTTCCTTTGATAAGACTATAAACACTAGAGACTCTCTCCTTAAGCTGGCCTAGGGCAGCCCAGAACTATGGAGAAAAACTTCAAAGTCATATCACAGAATTTCAGTGGATATCATCTTTCCTAAACTAAAGCAAAAGGGTAGAGGTAAATAATTCTTGTTAATATTATTTTATTTCTCTAGTTTTCTTATTGGTGTTAAGGTTTTTAAACCTCTAATGTTTTACTAGTATCAATGTTTTACTAGTATCTTCAAAGAAACACCTTTAAGTTTTGATGATCAACTCCATTGGTTTTTGTTGATTTGGATGTTTTTCATTTTATGAATTTCTGATATAAGTTTTTATGATTTCCTCCCTTCAACTTTGAGCTTACTATGCTCTTTGGATTTATTATGCTGAATATTCTGTTGAGTTTATAAAACAGATGATCAATACTGATGAAAGTTCCATGTATGCTGAAAACGAGTGTACAGTCTCTCTTTGTTACTGAAAGCATAAAAAAAATTTTTGATTCTACATATATGTATATATGTATATATATACTCAAAAAATTTTTTTGATTCTACATATATGTATATATACTCAAACATATATATGTATAACTATACAAATTGTGACTTGAAAATTACTCATATTTCCATTATTTTAATGGATTTGTTCGAAATTTTGACATGTATATCGCAGTCCAAGAGTTATTTATTCTCTCTTCTCCCAATAAGATAAAATCCTTAACTATTTTATCTCCAATATTCCTCCATTTCATTTTCTGTTTTTGTCTAGCATTTCAGTTTCAACTTGTTTCCTGAACACACACACACACACAAACTTTTGTTCTACAGTCAAAGACAGAAGCTTCTGTTTTCTTCTGTAGACTTTTATTCTCTGAAAATTGGGAATCTTCTGTGTTGTTTTTTTTTCTTCATTCATCCTCATATAAAGTAAAAGTCACTCTCAATTTCATATCTTCGTATCTCTTGAATACATTTCTGTTTTCCATCTTTACTTCTCCCCTTCAAGCATGTAAACAGGCTACCATCATCTCTAGCTTGAAATGAGGTTCCTAACTAGTCTTCTTGACTCCAGTTTTGCCCACTTCTGGCTACCCACACGGCAGCCAGAATGGTACTTCGTAACAAAACATGACTTCTTGTTTAAAATCCTTTCAAGATTCTTATTGTTCTTAGAAAAATATAAACTTCTTAATGTAGCTTAACACAATGTTATTGCTTAGTCGCTTTGTGTTTCAATCCATCTCTTCTCTTGTTCACTCTCTTTCCAGTCGTTCTGGGCATCTCTCAGCTTCCTGCACACAGCAGGATCTTTCATCTCTACACTGCTACATGAGTATTTCCTTCTAATTAGTGCACACTTGTCTGTTTTGCTTGGCTAATCTTTATTCATCCTTCAGACCTGAGCTTAGAATCTATTTCCTTTAGGAAGACTATGTTGAAGTAACTCCTCATCTAGATGTCATGTTCTCTGAGCTTGTTCAGTATTATACTACTTCTTAGAAACCTCAGGCTGACTTCACTATAATTGCTTTTTAAGATTTGCTGCCTTTCCTGTACTAAAACCTGTGATGACAGGAATCAAACATGTAGTGCTTGACATGCAAAACAACTTAATAAATATTTGGGTAATTAATATCGAATGGATTGTGCAAAGTATAAATGATTAAATACAGGTGTTATTCTGGTACTGAGCTTAGGTTGGAAAAACTTCTGTTGAGAAATGCACTAGGAAATTACTCTAAAGGGGAATTTGATAAAGGGTGAGTTTATCTTACATCCTCTAAAGGGGAAAAAATGGAAACTTCACGAGCCAGCAAGGTGGCCAGGTAACCCTGCAACCTTGCTTATAACACCAAATAGAAAGCACATCATACTGTTTGTAGTGATACAACTGGAAGAGAAGATTGAGAGCCAGAGCAAGAGATATGAAAAAATTGTAGGCGACTCTACTCTCTAGAATTCAGGGAATGTATGATCTTGAGATAAATCACTTAATCTCTTGATGTCTCATTTTAACTGTTGAGTATATAATGAATGATTATTCTTAACTACTGCATGGGGTATTGTGAGACTTAATTTGCTAATGTTTATAGAGTGCTTCAGATTGTCTGATTAAAAGTATGAAGTATCATCGTTATTATACTATAAAAGAGTATGTGAAATTTTATTTTAATTTCATAAATATGAAATTATACCTTTCCACTTTCACTGAAAATGTTCTGAAATTCATACACATAAATTGGTACATGTTTGAATCTAGGTCTGCAGGCACTCATGTTAGCTGTTCTTATTCCTGTCTATCGACCTTACCTGCATCTCTATTGTCCAAAAGTTTAAATGATTTTGACTACAGTAGACCCTACAAAAAAAGCACAATTTCGTTTTATTAAATCACTGCTCATATAAGTTGAGATCTGTGTATTAGGATGACTTTTTCCTTCTCTTCAACCTTTGATTCATTTGGTGGATAATTTCATTTCTGGGCTTCCCTGGTGGCTCAGACGGTAAGGAATGCAGGAGACCCGGGTTTGATCGCTGGGTCTGGAAGATCCCCTGGAGAAGGAAATGGCAAACCATCCAGTATTCTTGTCTGGAAAATCCCATCCTGGCAGGCTACAGTCCATGGACACAACCGAGTGACTTCACTTTCCTCATTTTTAAATGTAAGGCTCTTTATGGGTCATTTGCAGTGATGTGGATGGACTCAGAGTCAGTCATACAGAGTGAAGTAAGTCAGAGAAAGAAAAATAAATATTGCATATTAACAGAAGATCCCTGGGAGTAGGAAATGGCAATCCACTCCAGTATTCTTGCCTGGAAAATTCCATGGACTGAGGAGTCTGGCAGGCCACAGTCTATGGGGTTGCAGAGTTGGACAAGACTAGGCGATTGAGCACAGCACAGCATGGAAACTGGAAAAATGGTACAGGTGAACCTATTTGCTGGTCAGGAATAGAGACTCAGACAGAGAGAATGGACACGGGGAGAAGGATGAACTGAGAGAGTAGCACTGACATATATATACTACCATTGTGAAACAGACAGCTAGTGGGAAGCTGCTGTGTAGCAGAAGGAGCTCAGCTTGGTGCTCTGTGATAACCTAGAGAGGTGAAGTGGGGGTAGGGTGGGAAGGAGGTCTCAGAGGGAGGGGCTATATGTATACATATAGCTGATTCACACTGTTGTACAGCAGAAACTAACACATTGTAGGGCAATTATATTTCAATAAATAATAAAATAATAAATAAATGTGATCCTCTTTATATGTGGCAGCTTTCTTCCCACATTCTTAAATATCCTCTCAGTTTTGTATCCAGTCAGTGAAAGTATTACAAGCTCAATTATTTTTCCCAGAAGTGCACTCCCGGAGCATCATGTTCTGTTTCCCTCTGCCTGGGTTGCTCTCTATGCTTGCTATGGACCACGGAAATTTGGTGTTGCACTCCTGTGGCACTTGTCTTATTCTCTGCATGCATTGTCCTCATGTTTCTTTGTTTACTATCTGTTCCTCTAGAATCTTCCTTAGAAATGTGTATAGGAGGTGAAATTTTGGTAATATTGCCTGTCTTAGAATGTCACTATTTTATCTAAATACTCAACAGATAGTTTGAATATAGGGTTCCAATAGAAAGTAATCTTTATTCAGAGTGTTATACGATATCTCCCTTGCTTTTCCAGGTTCAGTGTTGCCATTTTTATTTTTCATCTTTCATATTTTTTTTCCTGAAAAGTTTAGGATCTTCTTTCTACCTTCAATGTTATAAAATTGTATGATGATGCATATGGGTGAGGTTTTTTTTTTCATTTATTGTGTTGGGTACTCAATCTGGCAAGTTAGATCCTTTGGTTCTGTGAATCTCTTTCATGTCTGGCTTGATATAAGACAGCTGGACTCTCATAGCTGCTTCTGTATTCAATTTGTCATGATATTACATATTGTGTAACCTCTGAAAAACTCCTCCATATACTCATGAGTATGAAAGTGAATAAGGAAAATAAAGTCTTACTATTATTATGAAAATAATTTTGACCTTGCGGATATCCTAAGGAGGCTATGGGGGAATCCCTTGGGCCTCCAGACCACACAGTTTAAGGACTGTTTGTGCGCACAACACATACACACACTCTCTCTCTCTCCCCCCCAATTTTTTTTTTTTTGTCTTGCTTTATTTATTTTTTTTACAGGTTTTCTTTTTTGGTTCTTGCTTGTTTTGTTGGAGTCTCCTTTTTTATGTTAGAGATTTTCTTCAAGCATCTGATAACAGTTGACTGACAGTCCACATTTAAGAATGGAATCCTGATTAGACACTGTTTTGGGAGAAATAATCTTCAATTAGTGAGTTCCTCCAAGGGCACAGGATATCAACTTTATTAAAAGCCATGACATTTTTTTTTAATCACATACTTTAGAAATCGGCTTTTACTACCCTGAAATGAAAATAGCAGAGTGTAAGCTATCAACACATGTGATTTTACCAATAACATTCCCATGCCATAACTATAATGTAAAAAGAAACAGCAGAAAGTCACTCTAATAAAATATGTATTTCAGTGTGTAAACCATGAGGCATAGGTACTCTACACTTCACTGTTCACATAATGAGGTAGTCACCTGTTTGCACATACTTGTAGAATCTCTAAAGGTGACAGCTATAAATACAGACTGATACAGCTGTCTTGATGTACATTACTGACATCTTAAGTACCATAAGCAGCACTGTTCTTTGCAATGTGATTTAAGGAAATGGTGAAGAACACTTGGTTAAACTCCAAAAAATGTGTTGGCTTGCTTCAATTTACAGTGACATCCCTGAAAACTTCAGTCTATGTTAAGGCTATACCAAAATACCTGTCTCTATATGTAAAATATAAAAATAAAAGAAGGTATCACTTATATGCAAAATGCAGTTAAGACTATAGATTTACATGGTTTAAAACTTTTTTTTTTTTTGCCTATGTGTTGTCTACTGTGTGATCAGAAAATATTCAGAGATGTGGGATAATTCTTCACTGTGAGGGAGTTTTATACGTGAGATGTCTGGAATCTGAGTCTCCTACTCATTAAATGCCAGTAATATTCTCCCAATTCTTGCAGCAACCTACACATATCTAACCTGCTGCTGCTGCTGCTGCTGCTACTAAGTCTCTTCAGTCGTGTCTGACTCTGTGCGACCCCATAGTCGGCAGCCCACCAGGCTCCCCCGTCCCTGGGATTCTCCCGGCAAGAATACTGGAGTGGGTTGCCATTTTCTTCTCCAATACATGAAAGTGAAAAGTGAAAGGGAAGTCGCTCAGTCGTGTCTGACCCTTAGCGACCCCATAGACTGCAGCCTACCAGGCTCCTCCATCCATGGGATTTTCCAGGCAAGAGTACTAGAGTGGTGTGCCATTGCCTTCTCCGATAAGAAATCTTAGCACTCCTCTAAGAAATCTTAGCACTCCTGCTCCAGGATGATCAGAACAAGAGTTCAAATTTTGTTTGGAGAACCTTAAAGTGTGGTTCATCATATCAGTTTCTTTTTAGTTTACAAATCAGCCCTTCACCCTCTCTAAGACTCGTGTACCTAATCCTGAAACTCTGATTCCAAGGCTTTGGAGAATGGGAGGTGAGGTTGAGCTGTCTAGGTGGAGGGTAGTGCTTGAGAAGACTGATGACAGAGTAGTCAAGATTTATCAAAATGCCCAAATGCTTTTAATAAAAACTCTCAGCCATTTCTCTGATTACAAACTGTTAGGGCTCTTGCTTTTTGTGACTTTTGTTGAAAACAGTGCTTTCCAGTGATCTACAGGGAACACTGGTTTCCTTCCCCTCACTTTCCCTCCTGTAAGCACAAAAGTCTTAGCTTCCTCTGGTCTTCTTAGCACTTAGCTCTCTTCCACTTACTTTCCTTTCCCAAAACTTTGTTGACCTCTCTCATCTGCTGTTGTCTTTCCCCTGGGTCTCCTCCTTGAAGTTTTAAAGATTTTTATTTATTTACACTTTTGGAAGGTAATTTAATGAAACAGCATTTAATCAACGATATTGAATTGGAAGTCCCTGTATTAATTTGTAATTAGAAAAATCAATATCATTAAGGTATGGCAAAGAC
Source organism: Tragelaphus eurycerus (assembly GCA_935064755.1). Taxonomy (NCBI): domain Eukaryota; kingdom Metazoa; phylum Chordata; class Mammalia; order Artiodactyla; family Bovidae; genus Tragelaphus; species Tragelaphus eurycerus. The sequence continues at coordinate 11,367,037 of CAKXYN010000036.1, read as the reverse complement.
TAAAGATTTATGAAAAGGAAACCCAAGAGACTTTTAAGCTATTTCTTGGCATTCTCTAAACTTTAACATCACAAAGCTGTATGTATGGGCCACAGTCTTTATTCTACTAGAAGTGCCTTTCTAATAGGGACAATAAAATTTTGTACTGATACTAAGAAATTTTCCTTGTTTTCCTTGTTTTTGTTCCAGAAAATGTTTAACAAAATATATTCAAACATAATTGATATACAATATTATATTCATTTCAGGTATCATAGATAGTAATTTGACATTTACATAGTTTGCAGAATGATCACCATGATAAGTCTAGTAACTATTTGGGCCCAAACAGTTATTGTTAACCTTATTGCTTATGTTGTATGTTACTTGCCCATGGCTGACTTATGTTAATACATGAGATTTGTACCTCCTAATTCTCTTCACCTCTATCTTCCAAACCCCTACCTCTTTCCCCTCTTGAGACTATGTATTTGTTCTCTATAAGTCTGTTTTTGATTTGTTTTATTTTTTACACTCCATATATGAGATCATATGTTGTTCATCTTTCTCAGTCTGACCTATTTCAATTTAGCATCACATTCTCTAGATCTATCCACATTGTTGCAAATGGCAAGAATGTATTTATTTTTTATGGCTGAGTAGTATTCCATTCTTTACATATACCATATATTCTTTTCACAAAAAAACTGTGGAAAATTCTGAAAGAGATGAGAGTGAAAAAGTTGGCTTAAAGCTCAATACTCAGAAAACTAAGATCATGGCATCCAGTCCCATCACTTTATGGCAAATAGATGCGAAAACAATGGAAACAGTGGCTGACTTTATTTTCTTGGGTTCCAAAACTACTGCAGATGGTGACTGCACCCATGAAATTAAAAGATGCTTCCTCCTTGGAATAAAAGTTATGACCAACCTAGACAGCATATTGAAAAGCAGAGACATTACTTTGCCAACAAAGGTCCATCTAATCAAGGCTATGGTTTTTCCAGTGGTCATGTATGGATGTGAGAGTCGGACTATAAAGAAAGCTGAGTGCCCAAGAATTGATGGTTTTGAACTGTGGTGTTGAAGAAGACTCTTGAGAGTCCCTTGGACTGCAAGGAGATCCAACCAGTCCATCCTAAAGGAAATCAGTCCTGAATATTCATTGGAAGGACTGATGATGAGGATGAAACTCCAATACTTGGCCACGTGATGCAAAGAACTGACTCACTGGAAAAGACCCTGATGCTGGGAAAGATTGAAGGCAGGGGGAGAAGGGGACGACAGAGGATGAGATGGTTGGATGGCATCACCGACTCAATGGACATTGGTTTGGGTGAGTTCCAGGAGTTGGTGATGGACAGGGAGGCCTGGTGTGCTGCAGTCCATGGGGTCACAAAGACCTGGACACGACTGAGCAACTGAACTGAACTGAACTGATATATTCTTTATCCATTTATTTACAATGGACACCTACTGCTACTGTATTTTGGCTATTGTAAATAGTGCCACTGTGAACACTGATGTGCATATATCTTTTCAAGTCAGTGTTTTTCTTTTCTTTGGGTAAACACACAAAAGTAAAATTGATGGATCTGAAGGAAGTTCTAGTTTTTAATATTTTTAAAGAACATTACTATTGATTTCCACACTGGCTGCACCAATTTATAATCTTACCAACACAGCACAAGGGTTACCTTTTTCCGCATCTTCACCAGCATTTGTTCTTTGTTGTATTTTAATGGCAGTCATTTTGAGACGTATGAGGTGGTATCTCAGTGTAGTTTTAATTTGCATTTCTTTGATGATGAGTAATGCTGAGCACCTTTTCATGTGTCTTTTGGTAATGTATATGTCTTCTTTCAAAATATGTCTCATGAGGTCTTTTGCCAGTTTTTTTTTTAAATCTTGTTGGTTGTTTTTCTTATGTTTAATTGTATTAACTCTTTGCATTTTTCAATAGCAATCTCTTACCAGATATATTGTTTGTAAATATTTCTCCCATTCAGTAGGCTACCTTTACTCCTTATTGATAGCTTCTCTTGCTCTACAAAAGTCTTTTAGTTTGATGTCATTCTATTTATTTATTTTTGCTTTTTGTTTCCCTTGTCTGAGGAGACAAATCCAAAAATATACCCCTAAGACCAACATAAAAGAAAGTATTGCCTATATTTTCTCCTAAGAGTTCTATGATTTCAGGTCTTACCTTAAAGTTTTCACTCCACTTTTAAGTTTATTTTTGTAAATAGTGTGAGAAAGAAGTCCAATTTGTTTCTTTTACATGTGGCTATCTAGTTTCCCCCTCTTTCAAAGAAGCTGTACTTTCCCCATTGTATATTTTTGCCTCCTTTGCTGTAGACTAACTGACAATATAAGTACAGGCTTATTTCTTGTCTCTCTATTCTGTTCCACTTACTCATGTATCTATTGTTGTGCTAACATCATACTATTTTGATTATTGTAGCTTTGTATTAGAGTTGGTATTCAGGGACCTGACGCCTCCAGGTTTATTCTTCTTTCGAGATTTCTTTGGCTATTTGGAGTCTTTTGTGGTTTCATACAAATTTTAGAATAATTTTTTCTAGTTCTGTGAAAAATGCCTTTGGCCTTTTGATATGAATTGCATTGAATCTGTAGATTGCCTTGTATAGTATTGTCATTTTAACAATATTAATTATTCCAGTTCACAAGCATGGGACATCTTTCCATTTATTTGTGTTGCTTTTGATTTCTTTAGTCGATACCTTAGTTTTCAGAGTAAAAGTCTTTTATTTCTTTGGTTAGATTTATTCCTAGGTATTTTATTATTTTGAGGCAGTTTTCATGTGATGACTTTCTTAATTGCTCTTTCTGATAATTTGTTGTTAGTGTATAGAGATGCAACAGATATCTGTATATTAATTTTGTCTCTTGCAACTTTACTGAATTCATTTATTAGTTCTAACAGTTTTTTTGGTGGAATTTAGAGGATTTTCTATACTTCAGATCAGATCAGTTGCTCAGTCGTGTCTGACTCTTTGCAACCCCATGAACTGCAGCACGCCAGGCCTCCCTATCCATCACCAGCTCTCGGAGGTCACTCAGACTCACATTCATCGAGTCAGTGATGCCATCCAGCCATCTCATCCTCTGTTGTCCCCTTCTCCTCCTGCCCTCAATCCTTCCCAGCATCAGAGTCTTCTCCAATGAGTCAGCTCTTCGCATGAGGTGGCCAAAATACTGGAGTTTCAGCTTTAGCATCATTCCTTCCAAAGAAATCCCAGGGCTGATCTCCTTCAGAATGGACTGCTTGGATCTCCTTGCAGTCCAAGGGACTCTCAAGAGTCTTCTCCAACACCACAGTTCAAAAGCATCAATTCTTCGGCACTCAGCCTTCTTCACAGTCCAGCTCTCACATCCATACATGACCACAGGAAAGACCATAGCCTTGACTAGGCGAATGCTTTCTGTAAATAGTGACATTTTTTATTTCTTACTTTCTAATCCACATTCCAGATTGTATATTTCTAATATACAATTTTTTTCTTGTATGATTTCTATGGTTAAAATTTCCAATACTAACTTGAATAAAAGTGGTGAGAGTGGGCATCCTTCCTGATCTTAGAGGAAAAGCTTTAATCTCTTCACCACTGAGTATGATGTTCTTGTGTGCTTGCCATATATATGGGTTTCCCTAGTAGCTCACCTGGTAGAGAATTTGTTTTCAGCAGAAGACCTCAGTTCGATCCCTGGATTGGGAAGATCCCCTGGTAAAAGGACAGCCTCCCACTCCAGTATTCTTGGGTTTCTCTGGTGGCTCAGATGGTAAAGAATCTACCTGCAATGCAGGAGACCTGGATTCAATCCCTGGGTTGGGAAGGTCCCCTGGAGAAGGGAATGGCTATCCATTCCAGTATTCTTGCCTGGAGAATTCTATGGACAGAGGAGCCTGGCAGGCTATATAGTTCATGAGGTCACAAAGAGTTGGCTATAACTGAGAAACTTTCACTTTTGTGTGTGTTTGTGTGTGTGTGTGTGTGTGTGTGTATTGTGCTTATTATGTTGAGGTATGTTCCCTCTATACCCACTTTGTTGAGAATTATTTTAATAAATGGATGTTGAATATGGTCAAAAGATTTTCTACATCTATTAAACTGTATTCCCTGGTGGCTCAGATAGTAAAGCGTCTGTCTACAATGCGGGTAGACCTCGGTTTGATCCCTGGATCGGGAAGATCCTCTGGAGAAGGAAATGGCAACCCACTCCAGTATTCTTGCCTGGAAAATCCCATGGATGGAAGAGCCTGTTAGGCTACAGTCCGTGGGGTCACAAAGAGTCAGACACAGCTGAGCGACTTTACCTTTATTGAACTCATTATCTGATTTTTATCCTTTAGTTTATTAATCCAATTAATACATTGATTTGCAGATATAGAACCATTCTTGCATGCCCCAGATAATTTCTACTTGATCATGGTGTATGATCCTTTTAATATATTTTGAATTTGATTTGCTGATATTTTGTTGAGGATTTTTGCATCTATAGTCATCAATTATATTGGCCTATATTTTTCTGTTTTTTTTGTGGTTTCTTATTCTGGTTTTGATATCAGAGTGCTGTTGGCCTTGTAGAGTGAATTTTGGAAAGTTCCTGTGCTTTCAGTTTTTGGAACAGTTTGAGAAGGATAGGTGTTAGTTCTTCATTAAATCTTTTGTAGAATTTATCTGTGAATCTGTTTGGTTTTGGATTTTGTTGGAACTTTTAAAAATTATTAATTCAATTTTATTACTGGTAATTGATCTGTTCATATTTTCTCTTCCTTCCTGATTCATTCTTGGGAAATTGTACATTTATAACAATATTTTTCATTTGCCAAGTTGTTAATTTTATTGGTATATAGTTGTTCATACCAATCTCTTATAATCCTTGGTATTTCTGTGATGTTGGTTGTAAGTTTTTTCTTTCATTTCTGATTTTATTTATTTGGGCACTTTCTGTCTCTTTTTTAAACTGGCTAAAGTTTTATCCATTTTGTTTGTCTTTTCAAAGAGCCAACTCTTAGTTTTATTAATGTCTTTATTGTTTTGTAGTCTCTGTTTCATTTGCTTCCACTCTGATCTTTATTATATCTTTCCTTTTATTAACCTTGGATTTTATTTGTTCTTTTTTTAAAGGGTTTTTAGATATAAGTTGGACTTTTTTACTTGAGATATTTTGTGTTTGTTTGCTCTCTCTTTTCTCCTTCTGGGATCCCCTTAATGCAAATGTTAGTGTGCTTAGTGTTGTCCCAAAAGTTTTTCAAAACTGTCCTCACTATTTAAAATCCTCTTTTCTGTTTAGCTTGGGTGATTTACACTACTCTGTGTTCCAGATCATTTATTTATTCCTTTGTATCACTTAATATACTGTTGATTCATTCCACTGTATTTTTTAGTTTTAGATATTGTATTCTTCAGCTCTGTTTGGTCCTTCATATTTTCTCTTTGTTGAAAAATTTCACCATATTCATCCATTCTTTTCTCAGTTTGATGAACATCTTTCTGATTGTGACCTTGAATTCTTTTTCAGACTTGCTTATCTCCACTTCAGTTAGTTCTTTTACTGAATTTATGTCTTGTTCCTTTGTCAGGTCTGACCCTGACTTCTTTAAAACTACTCCCCTGCACAGGGACTTGGAGTATGTGAGATTTTGCATGTGCCCTTTAAGAATGAAGTCTCAGTTTCTTATAACCCTCCAGCTCTCCTGACATAAGTCCCGCTGGTTTGCAAATTCAGATGTTCTGGGAGTTTGTCTTCCTGGTGCAGGCTCCCTGGGCTGGGGAACCCATGTGGGACTTGGATGATTATAACATTTCTCTCATTTGTGGTCCAACATGGGTGTGTGGGTCCTGACTGTATTATGTTTTCACATCTCCTACCCATTTCATTATGACTTTAGTTGTGGAAAATCTTTTCTGCTAATCTTTAACGTCATTCTCACAGATAGTTGCTCTGTAGATAGTTGTAATTTTGGTGTCGATAGGAGGTGGTGAGTTCAGGGTCTTCCTATTCTACCATCTTGCCACTTCCTAAAGACTGGTTTTGAACTTAGTTCCTATATATTTCCTGAATCAGGATATTTTGGGGAATTCCCTGGTGGCCCAGTGATTAGGTCTCAGCTTTTTCACTACCAGGGCTTCCCTGGTGGCTCAGAGGGTAAAGCATCTGCCTGCAATGCAGGAGACCAGGGCCCAGATTTGACCCCTGGTCAGGGGGTCATGCAGTACACAAAATAAAGTCATGCAGTGCACAAAAAGAAAAAGAAAGAAGAAAAAAAAACCACATTAAATCAACGTATTTTGAAATGGAGTGTTTCTCTGACACTTTTATAAATTTTACTTTTTTAATATACATTTTGCAAACTGCAGGGAATTCTACCTTCAGAATAGGAGGTAATTTAAATATATCAATAAAAATAATAAATAGATAAAATTCTGAAGTAGTATGCAACATTAAAAGTCATGTAATAGAATTATTTAAAGTAAAATCATTCTTATTTTTAAAATTTATTTAATTTTTAAAATATGATTATTGTGCTGTGCTGTGCTAAGATGTTTCAGTCATTTCCAGCTTCTGCTAATCAATGGACCATCGGGTGACAGGCTCCTCCATCCACGAGATTCTACAAGCAAGAATATTGGAGTGGGTTGCCATTTCCTTCTCCAGTAGATCTTCCTGACCCAGGAATCGAACCCACGTCTCTTATATCTCCTGAACTGGCAGGCAGGTTTTTGTTTGTTTGTTTTTACCACTATCGCCACCTGGGAAGCCCAATATGATTACTAATTGTACATAAATGAGGGTACAATAAGTACTATTGATAACTGGAAATGTTCTCTTTTGAATGCCTTGTTTCCTGTTATCTCCCTTAGACTTTCTAATCATCTTCACATGTTAGGGCTGAAGCAACAATTAGTCTGACCTCATCAGCATCACCACCTTCTTCAGGCCCAATCTTGGTTCACTCTATCTTTGAAAACTGTTCCCCACTTCCAGCCCTCAGGACATTTTTTTAAATCAGTGGGAAGGTAAGTATCTTTTAATACTCTACATGGCTCATACAAAATAAATATGGTATTTTTACATATATAGTATACCACACCACCTGCAAAAAAATCCAGTCAAAATTTAAGAGAAAATAGATCAGATCAGATCAGATTACTCGCTAAGTCATGTGCAACTCATTGCAACCCCATGAATCGCAGCACACAAGGCCTCCCTGTCCATCACCAACTCCTGGAGTTCACTCAGACTTATGTCCATTGAGTCAGTGATGCCATGCAGCCATCTCATCCTCTGTCATCCCCTTCTCCTCCTGCCCCCAATCCCTCCCAGCATCAGAGTCTTTTCCAATGAGTCAACTCTTCGCATGAGGTGGCAAAAGTACTGGAGTTTCAGCTTCAGCATCATTCCTTCCAAAGAACACCCAGGACTGATCTCCTTCAGAATGGACTGGTTGGATCTCCTTGCAGTCCATGGGACTCTCAAGAGTCTTCTCCAACACCACAGTTCAAAAACATCAATTCTTTGGCTCTCAGCCTTCTTCACAGTCCAACTCTCACATCCATACATGACAACAGGAAAAACCATAGCCTTGACTAGATGAACCTTTATTGGCAAAGTAATGTCTCTGCTTTTGAATATGCTGTCTAAGTTGTTCATAACTTTCCTTCCAAGGAGTAAATGTCTTTTAATTTCATGGCTACAGTCACCATCTGCAGTGATTTTGGAGCCCAGAAAAATAAAGTCAGCCACTGTTTCCACTGTTTCCCTATCTATTTCCCATGAAGTGATGGGACCGGATGCCATGATCTTCGTTTTCTGAATGTTGAGCTTTAAGCCAACTTTTTCACTCTCCACTTTGACCTTCATCAAGAGGCTTTTTAGCTCCTCTTCCCTTTCTGCCATAAGAGTGGTGTCATCTGCATATCTGAGATTATTGACATTTCTCCAGGCAATCTTGATTCCAGCTTGTGTTTCTTCCAGTCCAGCATTCTCATGATGTACTCTGCATGTAAGTTAAATAAACAGGGTGACAATATACAGCCTTGACGTACTCCTTTTCCTATTTGGAACCAGTCTGTTGTTCCATGTCCAGTTCTAACTGTTGCTTCCTGACCTGCATACAAATTTCTAAAGAGGCAGATCAGGTGGTCTGGTATTCCCACCTCTTTCAGAAAATAAAGTGGAGACAAAAACCTGCTGACCTTGAAACTAGTAGAATGGGGTAGTACAAATATTCTTGCAGTTACTGAAAGATTTTTGGCAAAAGAGACACTATGTCTTTACTTCTGTACTTGATCTAGAAGGAAATACAATATAAAATTATACACAAACTTTATACTCATAAATCTTTATCTAAAATCAAGAAAATGTGTTTGCTTTATGGGGTACTTCATTAGAGCAATAATGTACCTTACTGTTTTATAGTATATTATTTATCCGTGTAATCACAATACAGCCTAGAGTAACATTTCAAATATTAGTTCAAAAAATTATTTGGCTTGTATTATGTCAAAAAATGAAGAATGTAACGCTTTTTAATCAAATTGACTATCATTATAAACAAAAGAAAATGGAAGTGCTTGAATTGAATGAATGTTTTTGAATTAAGTGACTTTAACTTTTGCAGGTATAAATCCATATTTCTGTAATATTCTTTTTAACTTTCTACTTGAATCATGTGGTTATAATCATATAACTACACCTTTCAATCTTGTACCCTGCCTAAGACTGTAGAAATATGTTTTATTTCTAGAAAAAGAAATGGTACGTTTTAAGCAATGTCTGATCAGTTTTTCTTACATTTATCGTCAATCTAAGTATCTTCCCTGGTTACACTGTGAAAATCATTGCTGAGTATCATAATATTTTGTTAATGGCTATTTTATCCATAGGAAGTCTCTCCAAGAAAACCAACAGAAGAAATAGCATATAGTGAAGTGATTACACAGGTGAGGAAAGAGCTGAGAAGCCCAGTGGGAAATGGTAAGACAATTCACAGATTAGGAACAGAAGGAATCTACTAGTAGGTCAAAGGGAGAATGTGTTGTCACAGCTTAGGGACCCCTTTTACCTACAAATGCTCCATCAGTGGGAATATCTAGGAAGAGTAGCAGTTGCTAAGGAAGTGCAGCTGCTGCCAGAAATAACACTGTAGGCAGAGAGAAATGAGAAAATCTTTGCCTTTCCTTTCCTTCCACTTACCAGTATCCTGCCAAGGACACCCATTGGCTGAACTAGAACCCAGTTAATGTAGACTCCCAGGAAATAACATTCAAAAAACTAAGATTATGGCATCTGGTCACATCACTTTAAGGCAAGTAGGTGGGGAAACAATGGAAACAGTGACAGACTTTATTTTCTTGGGCTCCAAAATCACTGCTGATGGTGACTGCAGCCATGAAATTAAAAGATACTTGCTCCTTGGAAGAAAAGCTATGACCAACCTAGACAGCATATTAAAAAGCAGAGATATCATTTTGCCAACGAAGGTCCATCTAGTCTAAGCTATGGTTTTCCAGTGGTCATGTATGGATGTGACAGTTGGACCATAAAGAAAGCTGAGTGCTGAAGAATTGATGCTTTTGAACTGTGGAGTTGGAGATGACTCTTCGGGTCCTTTGGACAGCAAGGAAATCCAACAAGTCAGTCCTAAAGGAGACCAACCCTGAATATTCATTGGAAGGGCTGATGCTGTGGAAAGCCAACTCACTGGAAAAGACCTTGATGCTGGGAAAGACTGAAGGCAGGAGGAAAAGGGGACAACAGAGAATGAGATGGTTGGATGGCACTACTGACTCAATGGACATGAATTTGAGAAATCTCTGGGAGTTGTTGAAGGGCAGGGAAGCCTGGTGTGCTGCAATCCATTGGATCACAAAGAGTAGGACACAGCTGAGCAACTGAACAACAAAAACAAGCTTTTCTGTGAGGAGAGGGTGAGAAATGGATCCTATTGGGAAAAATCCCATGTCTAGCACTAGCCAGCCGTTCCTCCTGGTATTCAGCATCTATATTCACCTCTATGCATGTGTGCATGCTAAGTCCCTTCAGTTGTGTCCAACTCTTTTCGGCCCCATGAACTGTAGCCAACAGGCTTCTCTGTCCATGAGATTTCCTAGGCAAGAATACTGGAGTGGATTGCCATGCCGTCCTCCAGGGGAACTTCCTGATCCAGGGATCGAAACCATATCCCTTAAGTCTCCTGCATTGGCAGGTGAATTCTTTACCAGTCATGCTGAATTTAAATCTCAGAAAAGTTTATAATTTGGCTTATATTTAAAAATGAAGCAACTTTGTGCCATAAATAAAAATATACTGCCAATCTCTCCCAAACAAAAGAACTCACCACATCTGCCCTTTGACATTCTGATCTCATTCTTTTTTTTTTAATATACACCCACTGTTCAATTCAATCCCAGTGCTTTCTCTAGTTGTGGCAAGTGGGGTCCACTCTCCAGCTGCAGGGCATGGACATCTCACTGCTATGACTTTTCTCATTGTGGAGCATGGGCTCTAGGTGTGCGTGTGTTAGTTGCTGCATATAGGCTCAGTAGTTGTGGCTCCCAAGTTCTAGAGCATAGGCTCAACAGTTGTGGTGCATGGGCCCAGCTGCTCAGCAGATGTGGAATCCTCCTGGATCAGGGATTGAACCTGTGTCTTCTGCATTGACAGACTCTTCACCACTGACCCACCAGGGAAGCCCCTCTCATCTCATTCTTCCTTTTCCTTTTTTTTTTTTTTTTATTTTATTTTGTTTAACGTTACAATATTGTATTGCTTTTGCCATTCATCAAAATGAATCCGGATGAAGAGCTCAAGTCACTAAATTTCTCATGATTAATCCTTAAAAAAGCCCACTAGAGGCCAGACGCTGCTTCAAAAAGAGAGGACATTTATAATCAAAGTAAATTATAACTTTAGTATCTTAGCATTATGATTTTTCTTTTGGGGCCTTCCAGATATTGCCAGCATTTTGAGCATCATTAGCATCTTCTAGGTCATAAAACTGGAATGGTAAGGCAACTTGATCCTCTTGGAAAGCCCTTTTCTAATCTGGGCTCAATTTCAAAGCAAAAATTATCAGGTTTATTCAGCAAATCGATTATCACACAAAAATGTGTGATATGCGTTGTTCATAACCAGCAAAACATCATACTCTATTCCTCTTTGATCAAGTACATTTGAAACCCTCATTCTTTCCTGAACAATATTTATCCATCCTGGATACTGAGTTATGATAGATTCCATCAGCCTTCCCAATTCTTTATGTCTGTCAGTAGACTTGTCCTTTGCTATAGACTTTGCAGCTTTTGCAACTAAATTCAGAGTGTACTTCTATAGGAAGTTTCTATTTCCTTATACCTTTAGAAGTGTTCATCCTGCAGCTACTCCCCAGTAAAGTCTAGTGCTGAAGAGGATCACATAAGTGACTTCATTCATGAGGGCTAAACAAATGTCAGTTTCTAGTTAGATATCCTTACATCTTCATTTTCACCTTTAAACCATCAGATCAGATCAGATCAGATCAGTTGCTCAGTCGTGTCGGACTCTTTGCAACCCCATGAACCCCAGCACGCCAGGCCTCCCTGTCCATCACCAGCTCCCAGAGGTCACCCAGACTCACACCCATCAAGTCAGTGATGCCATCCAGCCATCTCATCCTCTGTCGTCCCCTTCTCCTCCTTCCCTCAATCCCTCCCAGCATCAGAGTCTTCTCCAATGAGTCAACTCTTCGCATGAGGTGGCCAAAATACTGGAGTTTCAGCTTTAGCATCATTCCTTCTAAAGAAATTCCAGGATTGATCTCCTTCAGAATGGACTGGTTGGATCTTTTTGCAGTCCAAGGGACTCTCAAGAGTCTTCTCCAACACCACAGTTCAAAAGCATCAATTCTTCGGCGCTCAGCCTTCTTCACAGTCCAGCTCTCACATCCATACATGACCACAGGAAAGACCATAGCCTTGACTAGGCGAACCTTTGTTGGTAAAGTAATGTCTCTGCTTTTGAATATGCTATCTAGGTTGGTCATAACTTTCCTTCCAAGGAGTAAGTGTCTTTTAATTTCATGGCTGCAGTCACCATCTGCAGTGATTTTGGAGCCCAGAAAAACAAAGTCTGACACTGTTTCCACTGTTTCCCCATCTATTTCCCATGCAGTGATGGGACCAGATGCCATGATCTTTGTTTTCTGAATGTTGAGCTTTAAGCCAACCTTTTCACTCTCCACTTTCACTTTCATCAAGAGGCTTTTTAGCCCCTCTTCATTTTCTGCCATAAGAGTGGTGTCATCTGCATATCTGAGGTTATTGATATTTCTCCCGGCAATCTTGATTCCAACTTGTGTTTCTTCCAGTCCAGCATTTCTCATGATGTACTCTGCATATAAGTTAAATAAACATGGTGACAATATGCAGCCTTGACGTACTCCTTTTCCTATTTGGAACTAGTCTGTTGTTCCATGACCAGTTCTAATACACAGAAGAACTGTACAAAAAAAATCTTCATGACCAAGATAATCATGATGGTGTGATCACTCACCTAGAGCCAGACATCCTGGAATGTAAAGTCAAGTGGGCCTTAGAAAGCATCACTATGAACAAAGCTAGTGGAGGTGATGGAATTTCAGTTGAGCTATTTCAAATCCTGAAAGATGATGCTATGAAAGTGCTGCACTCAATATGCCAACAAATTTGGAAAACTCAGCAGAGTCCACAGGACAGGCAAAGATCAGTTTTCATTCCAATCCCAAAGAAAGGAATGCCAAGGAATGCTCAAACTACCGCACAATTGTGCTCATTTCACACACTAGTAAAGTAATGCTCAAAATTCTCCAAGCCAGGCTTCAGCAATATGTGAACCATGAACTTCCAGATGTTCAAGCTGGTTTTAGAAAAGGTTGAGGAACCAGAGACCAAATTGCCAACATCCGCTTGATCATGGAAACAGCAAGACAGTTCCAGAAAAACATCTATTTCTGCTTTATTGACTATGCCAAAGCCTTTGACTATTTGGATCCCAATAAACTGTGGAAAATTCTGAAAGAGATGGGAATACCAGATCACTTGACCTGCCTCTTGAGAAACCTATATGCAGGTCAGGAAGCAACAGTTAGAACTGGACATGGAACAACAGACTGATTCCAAATAATAATTATAACCATATATTAGCAGGCACACTATGTATAAAGATATAATCTGTGACATTAACAATATAAAAGGAGAAGAAATAGATTTTAAGTCTACTAAAAATGCTACAGTAATCAAGACATTCTGGTACTAGCATAATGAGAGGCATACAGATCAATGGAATAAAATTGGAAATCCAGAAATATGCCTTCATATACACAGTTAATTACTTTTAACAAAGATGGCACGATCATTCAATGCATAAAAAAGAGCCTCCTCAACAAATGATACAGGAAAGATGGATATCTACATGTAATGAGTGAAATTAGACCCATCCCTTATGCCATACACAAAAATTAATTCAAAATTGATAAAACACTTAAATTTAAGGGCTAAAATGACAAAACTCTTAAAAGAAAACATAAAGGCAACTTTTATGACCTTGGATTTATCAATGATTTTTAAAATACAACAGCAAAAGCAACAAGAAGAAAAATAAAGTGAATTTCATCAAAATAAAACTGTACATCAAAAGCTATTTCAAGTGTACTTAATGCTACTGGTTTGTACACTTAAAAAACAAAGTTGTAAATTTAACATTATGTATATTTTACCACAAAGAATAAAAATTAAATTCTATATAATTTCACTTGGTAATTTTTTCCTTTACCTATTGTTATTTCACTTTTTTGCTTAATTGCCAAATATTAAGGCTTTTCTTTACAGTATTATTGTCAATTTTTACTAATTTTTAATTAAATCCTTTTTCGATTAGAGTACAAACTATATGCTTTTAATTCTTAAGTATTTTTTAAAATATTTTAAATACTACTTATATTTATAATGATATTTATTTATAAAATATATAATATTTAGTATTTATTAAATAATATTAAATTATTTTATGGCTCAGCATATGATCTATCTTGATTAATGTTTCATGGACCCTTGGCAAAGATATTCTTCAAATGTTGGATATAGTGCTATATAAACAATATGTAAAATCAGTTGGGTGAATGATGGGATCAAATCTACATATTTAATTGCTTTTTGGGGTGCTTACTCTTTTTTGTAATTATGTGAGTTAAAATCTCCAGTAATCATGAATTTGGTTACTGTTGTCTTCAATCTGTTGATGTCTGCTTTACATATTTTGAAGTTTCATTATTAAGCTAAACCTTTTAGAATTGCTAATTTTTCAGATGAATTGACCCTATTTTGATTCTGACATGACCCTTTTACCTTTCCTAGTACTCTTGTTTTTGAAGGTAATTTTATATTAATATAGTCATTGTTGTTCAGTTGCTAAGTCATGTCTGACTCTGCAACCTAATGGACTGTAGCCTGCTAGGCTTCTTTGTCCATGGGATTTCCCAGCAAGAATACTGAAGTGGCTTGCCATTTCCTTCTACAGGGAATCCTCCCAGACCAGGGATGAAACCTGCATCTCCTATGTTGGCAGAGAGATTCTTTACCACTAAACCACCAAGGAGTCCCTAATACAGGCATGTGTGTGTGTGCGTGTGCGTGTGTGTGTATGTTAGCTGTTCAGTCTTGTCCAACCCTTAGCACAATAGGCTTCTCTTTCCATGGGATTCTCCAGGCAAGAATACTGGAATGGGTTGTCATCCACTTCTCCAGGGGATCTTCCCAACCTCGGGATTGAACCCAGGTCTCCCACATTGCAGGCAGATTCTTAACCATTTGAGCCACTAGGGAAGCAATATAGGCATACCAACTCACCGACTCTTAAAATTATTATTTTTACGTCACAAATACATCCATCCCTTTGTTTCAATAATCTGTGTGAATAGCTAAAGTATGTTTCTTATAAACAATATGTAGTTGGGTCTGTATTATTTTTTAGTCTAGTCTGAAAATCTTTACCTTTTAATTGGGATATTCATATCTTGTATATTTAATGTGATTATTGAGATGATTAGGATTTAAATGTATCCTATTGTTTTCTATATGTCCTATATATTCCTTTTTAATTTTTTCTTTGGTGTAATTACTTTTTAATATTTCATTTTATCTCATTTCTTGGATTTATTGTTGAATTTAATTTGGTATTATTTTGTTAAACATTTTTGCATCTATGCTTATAAGAGACATGGTAAGGCACCTTTATCCCAATATTTTTGTCCACCTTTGGTATTAAGATAATGCTGCTGCTACTGCTGCTAAGTCACTTCAGTCGTGTCCGACTCTGTGTGACCCCAGAGACAGGAGCCCACCAGGCTCCCTGGGATTCTCCAGGCAAGAACACTGGAGTGGGTTGTCATTTCCTTCTCCAGTGCATGAAAGTTAAAAGTGAAAGTGAAGTCACTCAGTTGTGTCCAGTCACTCAGTTGTGTCCAGTCGCTCAGTTGTGTCTTAGCCACCCCATGGACTGCAGCCTACCAGGCTCCTCCGTCCATGGGATTTTCCAGGCAAGAGTACTGGAGTGGGGTGCCATTGCCTTCTCCGTCAAGATAATACTTGCCCCTTAAAATGTTTTGGCATATGTTTCCACCTCTGTTGTTTGAAAAAGTTTATGTATGGCTGTTACAATTTCTTCCTTAAATGTTTGATGGGAATTCACCAGTTAAATCATCTTGGTCTAGGTTCTTCCTAAGAGTGTATTTATTCACTTGTTTTTTTACTTTATATATATGTATTAAAATGTTCTATTTTTTCTGTGTCAATGCCTTTCTAGAAAGGGATTTTATCTACATTGCTAAATTTGTTGTTAGAGTTGTTCATAATATTACCTTAAGTTTTTTAAAATTTCGGTTGGATCTGTTCTGAAATTCTACCTTTCACACCTCATATTGGTAATCTGTTTTTTTTTTTTTTAATATTGATAACTGTAGTTAAAGATTTGCAAATTGTATTGATTACTGCAAAGATACAGCTTTGGAGTCCATTGTTTTCTTTATTGTTTTGTATTTCCCATTTTGTTAGTTACTGTTATAATTGTTTTATATCTTTTCTTCTATTGCCTTACTTTTTTTTTTTTTTTTTTGGTCTTAAGTTGAAAGTTCAGATACTTGATTTAATGCCTTCTTCTTTTGTAGTAAAATATTTAAAGCCATAAATTTTCCTCTAAATATTGATTTAGCTTTGTTCCATAAATTTTGATTTGTTGTGTTTTCAAATTCAACCAATTCAAGATATTTTTAATTTCCCTTGTTATTTCTTGTTGGAACCATGGATGATTCAGAGCTGCTTTGTTTCCACATTTGTTCTGTTTAATTTTTGAATGCAAGCATACATGCTTTCAAAGCACTTGGTGCTGGAGAAAACTCTTGAGAATCCCTTGGACAGCAAAGAGATCAAACCAGTCAATCCTAAGGATATCAACCCTGAATATTCATTGGAAGGACTGATACTTAAGCTGAAGCTCCAACACTTTGGCCACCTGATATGAAGAGCTGACTCATTGGAAAAGACCCTGATGCTGGGAAAGATTGAAGGCAGGAGGAGAAGGGACAACAGAAGATGAGATGGTTGCATGGCATCACTGACTCAATGGACATGAGTTTGAGCAAACTCTGGGAGATAGTGAAGGAAGGGAAGCCCAGCAAGCTGCAATTCATGGGGTCGCAAGGAGTCAGACACGACTTAGTGACTGAACAATAATAAAAATGTGTAGACATACTTATTAGACTGGGTTCTTTGATGCAAGTATTAGATATTTTATTTTGGAGATGATAGCAAGGGCAGCCAGGGTGAGAAAAAAGAGAAATAAGGCTTTATGAAAATGAGAGATGATAGTTACTACTTTATGAGTAGGCACAAGGAGACACAGTGAATTTGATTGAAAGAAATATCTGCTGCAAATGGAAATGTTTCCAGATGAGCCATAAACAGTAACATGCCTCAGAGTGGAACATGGGGAAGGAATTTACTTCCTTGGCTTCCTTGCATTTCCTTGTCTCATTGACAAAGCTTTCCTGATAAAGCATTAGCTTCCCCCACCTCCAGATAGTATAATTCTACCCTTCCAAAGATATGGTAACCCGCTCCAGTATTCTTGCCTGGGGAATCCCCTGGACAGAGGAGCCTGGCGGACTACAGTCCATAAGGTCTCAGAGAGTTGGACACGACTGCAGTAACTTAGCACACATGCATATACACCCATGGAAAGACTGTCTATGTTGCCAGATTCCAAATTCTGTTACATGTTTGCCAGTGAAAGAAATACTAGAGCCTCTGGACATTCACTGACTAGCCTGGCTGTGTAGCAGAGGCTAGGAGGGAAGAGTTCTATATTTATAGTGCAACACACTGGATGTTGCTTCCCTGGTGGCTCGGACTGTAAAGAATCTGTCTGCAGTGTGGGAGGTCCAGGTTTGATCCCTGGGTCAGGAAGATCTCTTGGAGAAGGGTATGGCAATCCACTCCAATATTCTTGCCTGGAGAATTCCATGGACATAGGAGCCTGGTGGGCTACACAGTCCATGGGGCCACAGAATCAGACACGACTGAGCGATTAACACTTTCACTTTCAACTGGATGTTGCTGAGCAGCAGAACTTTTTATGCCTGAGTGTGAGGCCACAGTGTATGCTTGGTGTTGGCCACAGAAAAGGTGGTAGAGGACACATGAGGTGTGCAGCATTGCGCAGTAGTATATATACCTACTGACATATATTTTTAAATTTGGAAAATCACTGGGAAAAATGCACATGAGAAGTTAACCTCTCTGGGAAGAACATGGCATGAACAGACAAGGGGACTAATACTATTTTGCATGATTTTTGGTAGTGATACTATGCATTTTTAAAATCTTTTTGTGTGTATTAACAAATGTTTTAAACAGATTATCAGATTGGATAAATTATTGCACAGACATACGAAATTTGTAGCCATTAAATGCAAGTTAAGAAAGACTACTTACTTATATAAAACAGCATCTTTCCCATGACACATTAAGTAAAAAATATTAAAATGTTAAATAATACATAATGAAAATAATTGAGAATCCTTAGATATTTAAAAATTCTAAATAAAAATTGCTTAAACATCTTCTATTAGTGTTTGAACATATAAGTGAAGTAAATGAAGACTATGATGAGAAGAAAATAATAGAAGAGACACAAGGAAAAATACACAATTTAATTAAGACTGAATAGATAGCTGTCATAAAGTAAATAGATTTCAGAGAAATACTTGTATGTGGACATGAGTCAGGGAAAAAACACTAGCTCAAGACACTGAAAAATATGGTTTTGAATCCTGCCATGACCATCCTGAAATTAATTCTAAGTTCTGTTTTCATTACCAGTTAATAAAAACAATAACATTTTGTTTTTAGAGGGTCCATATTATTGTGAAAAACAAGGTTATATTTAGAATGCTTTAAATGAATGAAAGGAATAAGGATATAATAATAAAGGAGAAAGTTCAAACAACTTTGTCTGATAGTAGGAAATAAGGAGATTTGCTAACACTACCCTTGTCTTTTCCCATTTTAATTTTTTTATTGTCTCAGTAATTGGTTAGTTACTAGCACTCTCTAGAAACTCAAAGAAGAATCCCAGGATTCAAAGCTAAGCCTCAATATTTACAAAGGTAATGAGTCTGTCAGCCATGGGAAGTCAAGTGTTCTTACTGTTCGGTATTGCTAACCTCAAGCCTAACCTAAAGGGACACCTTTCTTGGGGGATAGCAGTTCATTTGTCTTCATGCTAACTCTATCAAGGAATTTTCCTGTGCAGAAAACAGCTAGCTTCACTAAGCTCTGCGTGTGCAGTGTTTTTTATGTAGTGCACTGACAGCCAGTAACTGAACCTAATCCGTCAAACTCATTTCACCCAAGACCTCAAGTGTAAGTCCAATTCTGATCCTTAAGGTAATGGCATTACTGAACTACTTAATTCTTGACCTTTTGTTTTTGAACATAGTACTCTGGGATTTGGGGTTGGGGGAAATGTGTATTTTTTTTTAGTGCTAAGAAATATGGTCATTATCTTTGGGTATTGCATTTAAAAATATTATGTTTGCCCTAGAATTTTCTTATAGTAGCTGCAACATTGATTAAGCAGCCTTTGACAGAGTTGTTCCTCTGCACTAATAGGCTTACAGTGCAGTAAACTGCACGATTTTATTCATTTTTCACTTAATAGTTGAATCTTTTAGTAAAACTGTATTCCTATATACTGATACATGAGATTGGGCTTCCCTGATGGTTCAGCGGTAAAGAATTTGCCTGCAATGTAGGAGTCACGGGCTAGATCTCTGAGTCAAGAAGATTCCCTGGAGCAGGGCATGGCAACCCACTCCAGTGTTCTTGCCTGCAGAATCCCATGGACAGAGGAGCCTGACAGGCTACAGTCCATGGGATCACAAAGAGTCAGATGCAACTGAAGAGACTGAGAATGCATGCATGCATGAATATGTGAGATTTTAAAAATCGTTGGGTCTTGATTTTTGTTTAAATTTCAGGAACTGACCAGAAGAATTTGGATGTATAGCCTTGACCTGTTTAAAAAAAAAAAAAAACAACAACAAAAAACTCTTATAATTGTCCTGTGTACACTTTTTTGTGCATAATGTGTGTTAATTCATGCTCAGTATCATTTCTGCCCATTATTTATATTTCTAATTACTGAGAAAACACTAAAACAGGCATTTGGGAATCATTTCTACAGCACAAAGTGGTTGCCCTTTGCTTTCTCACATGTTTGCTGAATGATTTGGTGTTTTCTGAAGAGCAGAAACCATTTACAAATACAGAGGAGATTTAGAAATACTTTTATATAGGAACCAAGGAACAACAAAAGGAATACAAATGTTTATAACCTAAAAATTACATCTATTAGTACATTAGTTGAAATTATTCTGTGGTTAATGGCCCTATTTCAGAACTTTAAGACTCCTACCATATAACTGACTACAATTAAATGTGGGGGAGTTAAGAACAATTTAGAAGGGAAACTTAAAGACTTTTGGTAAAGGTGTGTGTGTGTGTTTTTAAATGATGTTATACTACACTAAAACCTTTATTTACATTAGTTTTACTTTAAACACCCCAAACCACATGATGGACCAACTTTGATTTCAAAAATTATCTCTAGTGCTGCTTCAAAGAAAGTGAAAATAGCAAACATTCTCAGATTCAAACAATTTTTAGAATTTTCTTTAAAAAAAACAAAATTGTAACTAGCACAAGTCATGTTATAAAATGCTGTCTACTTAAATTTCTTGGATCCTTAAGGGAAACAAGATAGTTTCTTTAAAGTTCATTGAGGAAGAAATATCTTAATCTTAATGATACCTTAATCTCTGAAAAATCCTGAATTTTATATGAGTGTCAAAATTTTAGCTTAATGCTTATAAGAACAGAAGTAACTCCTCTCACAATATTTGACTATGGTCATGCTTTCTAAAAAATGAATTATAATTATTAGATCTGTCATCAAATTTCAGCTAGAATTTACTTTAATATCTTTGATATAAGTTGAAAATAAGTATCCACAGAAAGCCACATTTGAATTATGAATATAAAGTTCTTTCCAAACACATTAGCATTTCCAAACATAAGTGTCTCGTTTAAAGTAGGCTTAAAGATAATAAAAGCACATAAGTTTTCTCTAGAATGTGGGTCAAATTGGAAAATATGAATTTATTATGTAGACATCCAGTATTTGTTCACAGTGATGCTTCCTAAGGCCCACTTGACTTTGCATTCTAGGATGTCTGGCTCTAGGTGAGTCATCCCACCATTGTGGTTATCTGGGTCATGAAGATCTTTTTTGTATAGTTCTACTGTGTATCCTTGCCACCTCTTCTTAATATCTTCTGCTTCTGTTAGGTCAATATCATTTCTGGCCTTTATTGTGCCCATCTTTACATGAAATGACTTCCCTGGTGGCTCAAATGGTGAAGCGTCTGCCTACAATGCAGGAGACCCAGGTTCAATGCCTGGGTCGCGAAGATCTCCTGGAGAATGAAATGGCAACCCACTCCAGCATTCTTGCCTGGAAAATCCCATGGACGGAGGAGCCTGGTGGGCCACAGTCCAAGGGGTAGCAAAGAGTCAGACACGACTGAGCGACTTCACTTTACATGAAATGTTCCCTTGGTATCTCTAATTTTCTTGAAGAGATCTCTAGTCTTTCCCATTCTATTGTTTTCCTCTATTTCTCTGCACTGATCACTGAGGAAGGCATTCTGATCTTTCGTTGCTATTCTTTGAACTCTGCATTCAAATGGGTATATCATTCCTTTTATCCTTTGCCTTTTGCTTCCCTTCTCTTCTCAGCTATTTTAAGGCCTCCTCAGACAACCATTTTGCCTTTTTGCATAGGCAAAAGCTAGTGGAGGTGATGGAATTCCAGTTGATTTATTTCAAATCCTAAAAGATGATGCTGTTAAAAGTGCGGCACTCAATATGCCAGCAAATTTGGAAAACTCAACAGTGGCCACGGGACTGAATAAGGTCAGCTTTCATTCCAATCCCAAAGAAGGGCAATGCCAAAGAATGTTCAAACTACCACACAATTGCACTTATCTCACACACTAGCAAAGTAATGGTCAAAATTCTCCAAGCCAGGCTTCAACAGTACATGAACCATGGACTTCCAGATGTTCAAGCTGGATTTAGAAAAGGCGGAGGAACCAGAGATCAAATTGCCAACATCTGCTGGATCACAGAAAAAGCAAGAGGATTTGAGAAAAACATCTACTTCTACTTTATTGATTACACCAAAGCCTTTGACTATGTGGATCACAACAAACTATGGAAAATTCTAAAGAGATGGGAATACCAGACCACTTGACTTGCCTCCTGAGAAATCTGTATGCAGGTCAAGATGTGACAGTTAGAACCAGACATGGAACAACATACTGGTTCCAAATTGGGAAAGGAGTGCATCAAAGCCATATATTATCTCCCTGCTTATTTAATTCATATGCAGAGTACACCATGTGAAATGACAGGCTGGATGAAGCACAAGCTGGAATCAAGATTGCTGGGAGAAATATCAATAACCTCAGATGTGCAGATGACAGCATCCTTATGGCAGAAAGTGAAGAGGAACTAGAGTCTCTTGATGAAAGTTAAAGAGGAGAGTGAAAAAGCTGGCTTAAAACTCAACATTCAAAAAAGGAAAATCATGGCATCTGGTCCCATCATTTCATGGAAAATAGATGGGGAAAATGGAAACAGTGACAGACTTTATTTTCCTGGGCTCTAAAATCACTGCAGACAGTGACTGAAGCCATGAGATTAAAAGATGTTTGCTCTTTGGAGGAAGAGTTATGACCAACCTAGACAGCATATTAAAAAGCAGAAACATTACTTTGCTGACAAAGGTCCATCTAGAAAAAAGCTATGATTTTTCCAGTAGTCATGTATGGATGTGACATTTGGACTATAAAGAAAGCTGAGCACCAAAGAATTGATGCTTTTGATCTATGGTGTTGAAAACACTCTTGAGAGTCCCTTGGACTGCAATATCAAACCAGTCAATCCTAAAGGAAATCAGTCATGAATATTCATTGGAAGGACTGATGCTGAAACTCCAAAACTTCAGCCACCTGATGTGAAGAACTGCCTCACTGGAAAAGACGCTGAGTGCTGGGAAAGACTGAAGGCAAGAGAAGAAGGGGAGGACAGAGGATGAGATGGTTAGATGGCATCACCATCTCAATGGACATGAGTTTCAGTAAACTCTGGAAGTTGGTGATGGACATGGTAGCCTGGTGTGCTGCAGCCCTGCTGCTGCTGCTAAGTCGCTTCAGTCGTGTCCGACTCCGTGCGATCCCATAGACGGCAGCCCACCAGGCTCCTCTGTCCCTGGGATTCTCCAGGCAAGAATACTGGAGTGGGTTGCCATTTCCTCCTCCAATGCATGAAAGTGAAAAGTGAAAGTGAAGTCGCTCAGAGCCCATGGTGTTGCAAACAGTTGGACGCAACTGAGTGACTGAACTGAGAAATCCAGTATTTGGTGAAATACACAAGAGTAAAGCATTAAAAGTTTTGAACACAATACGGTCCCATTACTTCATGGGAAATAGATGGGGAAACAGTGGAAACAGTGTCAGACTTTATTTTTGGTGGCTCCAAAACCACTGCAGATGGTGACTGCAGCCATGAAATTAAAAGACACTTACTCCTTGGAAGAAAAGTTATGACCAACCTAGATAGCATATTCAAAAGCAGAGACATTACTTTGCCAACAAAGGTCCATCTAGTCAAGGCTATGATTTTTCCTGTGGTCATCTATGGATGTGAGAATTGGACTGAGAAGAAGGCTGAGCGCCCAAGAATTGATGCTTTTGAACGGTGGTGTTGGAGAAGACTCTTGAGAGTCCCTTGGACTGCAAGGAGATCCAACCAGTCCATTCTAAAGGAGATCAGTCCTGGTTGTTCTTTGGAAGGAATGATGCTAAAGTTGAAATTCCAGTACTTTGGACACTTCATGTGAAGAGTTGACTCATTGGAAAAGGCTCTGATGCTGGGAGGGATTGGGTGCACGAGAAGAAGGGGATGACAGAGGATGAGATGGCTGGATGGCATCACTGACTCGATGGACATGAGTCTGGGTGAACTCCGGGAGTTGGTGATGGACAGGGAGGCCTGGCGTGCTGCGATTCATGGGGTCGCAAAGAGTTGGACATGACTGAGCGACTGAACTGACTGACTGACTTACTTTTTGGGGCCCAAAAGATCGTGACATGTGCAATTCAGCCATATAAGAAAGATGGAAAATGTTCTTATTGTGTTAAATCACTGGGAAAATGTCCCCCAAATCATAAGCTCTGTACAACTTTGTTTCTTCAATAATGTTCAATGCCGTCTCCACAATTATTATGCTCACCACTGTCCCTGGAAAACTTCACGCTATAGTGTTGATCACTGAATTACAAGAGAATAACTGGACCTGCCTCCCTAAATAAATAAAAGCCAGACTTTGGCTTCTTGGTGGCTTCTCAAGGAAATTAAAAATCAAGTAATTTTGTCAGTTGGTTATCCTTCTTTATTATGGTAAGATATCAGTCTAACTGCTATTAAACTGTTTAATGTCAGTTAATAATTAATATTAATAATAACATTAATAAATTTAATATCAGTTAAACTGATATATTACTGTTTTGCATCATGTTCAACACAATCTCAGATTTCCTTCCTGAATATAAATCTGCACCTTTAAACTCCTGCTCAGTATATTAGCTTTCTCACTGGTATTCTCTAATTTTTTTTTCCACTGTGGTTTGGCCTGGCCAAGTACAGTCCCAACTTTCATTCAAATTTCAGGGTTATTTAAAAATTGACTAAATGATCTTCTAACATATGTGAAGGCAATAGGTAAAGACCTCATTGGCCCAACATGCCTTATTTACTACTAGGTTTGATCCTTATGTTTCTCATCCATAAATTAAATTTACCACGTACACTGGTATTTCATTTTTTTATATGCAGCTGTCCAGTTTTCCTAGCACCCCTTATTGAAGAAACTATCTTTTCTCCATTATATATTCTTGTCTCCTTTGTCATAGATTAATTGAGCATAGATGTGTGGTTTTGTTTCAGAACTTCCTACCCTGTTCCATTGATCTATACATTTTTTTTTTTTTTGGTTAGCAAATCATTTTGATTATTGTAGCTTTGTAATATCATCTATCATCAGAAGTGAGGGAACCTGATTCTTCCAACTCGGTTTTCCTTTCTCAAGATTTCTTTGACTATATGGAGTCTTCAGCATTTCCATACAAATTCTAAAGTTTTTTGTTCAATTTCTGTGAAAAATGCTATTGGTGATTTGACAGGGATTGTATTGAATCTGTGAATCTGTAGATTGCCTTGGGTAGTCCAAGCATTTTGACAATATTGATTCTTGTAATCCAAGAGCATGTATATCTTTCCATTAATTTGCATCATCTTTGATTTCTTTCATCAGCATCTTATAGTTTTTGAAGTAAGGTCTTCTGTCTCCATACGTAGGTTTATTCATACGTATTTTATTCTTTTTGATGCAATGGTAAATGGGATGGCTTCCTTTATTTCTCTTTCATTGTTAGTGTATAAAAATAAAATAGATTTCAGTGTATTAATTTTGTATCCTGAAACTTTACTAAAGTTACTGATGACCTCTAGTAGTTTTGTGATAACATCATTAGGAATTTATTGGTATCATGTCATCTGCAAACACTGACAATTTTACTTCTTGTTTTTGAATTTGGATTCCTTTTATTTCTTTTTGTTCTCTGACTATTGTGGCTAGAACTTAATTGGTATAGCCACTATGGAGAGTAGTATGGAGTTTCCTTTAAAAACTAAAAATAGAGCTGCCTACCTTATGACCTGACAATTCCACTCCTGGGAATTGAAAAGATACATGAACTCAATGTTCACTTCAGCACTACTTACAATAACCAAGACATGGAAATACTCTAAATGCCCATCAGCAGATGAATGGATAAAGATGTGGTATACATCCAATGAAACATTACTCAGCCATTAAAAAGCATGAAATAATGCCATCTGCAGCAATAAGGATAGACCCAAAGATTATCATACTAAATAAAATAAGCCACACAAAGACAGACAAACATTATATGTTGCTTATATGTATAATATAAAAAAATAGAGACAAACTCACATACAAAATAAATAGACCCATTGACACAGAAAACAAACTTATAATTACAAAAGGGGAGGGATAGAGAAGTTTGTGATTAACATGGACACACTGCTATGTATAAAACAGATAAAACAAAAAGGACCTATTTTATAGCACTGGGTACTATAGACGGTAATTTTTAATAACTTACAAGGGAAAAGATCAGTTGCTCAGTCGTGTCCAACTCTTTGCGACCCCATGAATCGCAGCACGCCAGGCCTCCCTGTCCATCACCAATTTCCAGAGTTTACCGAGACTCATGTCCATCAAGTCAGTGATGCCATCCAGCCATCTCATCTTCTGTCATCCCCTTCTCCTCTTGCCCCCAATCCCTCCCAGCATCAGAGTCTTTTCTAATGAGTCAACTCTTCGCATGAGGTGGCCAAAGTATTGGAATTTCAGCTTTAGCATCATTCCTTCCAAAGAAATCCCAGGGCTGATCTCCTTCAGAATGGACTGGTTGGATCTCCTTGCAGTCCAAAGGACTCTCAAGAGTCTTCTCCAACACCACAGTTCAAAAGCATCAATTCTTTGGCACTCAGCCTTCTTCACAGTCCAACTCTCACAACCATACATGACCACAGGAAAAACCATAGCCTTGACTAGACGGACCTTTATTGGCAAAGTAATGTCTCTGCTTTTGAATATGCTATCTAGGTTGGTCATAACTTTCCTTCCAAAGAGTAAGTGTCTTTTAATTTCAAAGAACACACACATACGTGTATATATGTATAACTGAATCACTTTGCTGTATGCCTGAATCTAACACACTATAAATCAATACTTAAAAAATAAAATTTATAAAAGGCATGAAGTAATATTGTATCTGAGGGATGGAATTTTAAAAAGTCATTTATTTCTAAGAATAAAGTAGTAGAAAAAGGAAGTAAAGGAGATGGGTGAAGTAGACTTTATATTCCATTCTAAGTATAGGCCTTTTTCCATAGGTGGTAGGTTAATATTAAAGCAGTATAATGACAAGGTTAGGTCTGTAGTTCAGATCAGTCATTTTAGCAAAAATGCAGAGGAACATATTTCCAGAAGACAAATCTGGAGTGTGGTAAATATTGGTTATAAGGCTATGGCAACATAAAATGTAAGGAAAGAAGATGACAGATTTGAGGTGGAAAAAGCCAGCTTTACTTTCTTTCCACCGTTAAACTTTAAGTGTAAATTGATTTGTTAGATTAGAGAAGCAACAGAAGGGAAACTGTGTGCATATGATGGAGTAGTAGTGAAGATTCAATGAGTATGTGAACAGTGCTATAAATTGTTTGCTGTTATTATCATAGGGTAGGGGAAAGTAAAAATTTGAATGAGTTAATTGACCTCAACTGACAAGCATTAGTGCAGAGCTAGCCTCATGGTCTGGACTCAGGACAGAGATCTGCTAGAAGGACCTGTGCTGAAAAGGGAAGGGATGCAAGAGAAGGACTCCCAGTAGGTGTGGACAAGTGAAAACTGCTTTGTAAAATAAAGTTAGTGCATGAAGGGAACACAGCTGAAGTAGAGTATGCTCTGAGTCACTTCTGGTAAATATGAAGAAAAAAGGAGATATTTGAATTCACCACAACACTGCCTGTCCCCTAAATTGCAGTAGGATACCTTCAAAATCCCTGAAAAATAAGTGTCATTGCATTCTATCTTCTGCCATGCTCTGAAAGTTACGCAAGGAAGATGCAAAAGCATTTGCATAGAAATCCATAGAAGTGCCACATGTACATTCCATCAGCATTTTGCTTTGCTCAAGGATTTTTGTGGACCTAAAAAAACCTCTGATCTGTTTGGAAAGAGGATTTGCATTTGCAAATAGGTTTACAGGCAGATCCAACAAGCAGCATTTTGCCATTTGCAAATCCACTTAAACATCTGGGTCCCTTTTTAGCCCCTAAAGTTTTGTATAATGGACAGCCCTAGAATCATACTTCAGACTTCATTTTTAAAATCAAGAAAAATGTTAAGTAATTTGTATAATTTTTGTTTTGAAGCACAACCTATCCTGTTAATGAAATAAAAGAATAAACAGAAACTAGACTTTGTCTGTTAGAGTATTGAATAAATGAAATCAAAGAAGAAATGATAATCAACACACCTGAACTTTATTAATTGGGAAAATAATAAGTGACATTTCAGTGAAATAAGCTTGTAATGAGAGTTTTAATTTAGACTTAAATTCTACCTGTTGTCCTAATGGTAAAAAAAAAAAAAAAAAAAAAACACCAAAAAACAAAACTATTGACTACTTATTTATTGAGAACCTAAAGCTATATCTCCTACATAACTTTTTATATTAAAAATAAACCAGTGAGTTTCTTTTCTAGTTTAAAAAAGAGTATTATAATATAGTCAATATAAGATTTATTCAGACTAAATTTATACTTTACCAGTAGACTGTAAGAATTCCATTAATGCTTCATTGATATTGTCAATGGAGAAAAAGCAAAATGGATGCATTGCTTCTGCTCCAGTGGGTCTGTAATGAAGCAGCATTATAGCAGCTGCTGTCTTTTTAAACAGCTTTGTTTTTCTCTAAGGCATCACTTGGTATAATGCAAGAATCTCAGAAAAATATCTTTTGACCTAGTGGCCCTCCCCTTATATTATTTGTAATTTTTTCAAGATATGTGGCAAGATATCTATTTGCCACTGTGGTGCTAGAAGATAATTTGAAATGTACAATAAAAAATTTAAAATAAAGACGGAGAGTTTGAGATTCCAAAACATCCGTGCTAGTGAATCTTAACATTTTAGGAATATTGTCTATTAGAACATGTCTACCTTTAGTGATGTGATGGAGAACTTTCTAAAGTGGTAGAAATCTCAACCATTGTTCTTCCTTTTCTTGTTAAGAAAAAGGTGTATAAAACATTCTACACAGCACAATTGACATTTTGTCAAACTATGAAACTATGGCGATGAACTGGAAACATGTCCAATTAACTTGTTTCAGCAGTTGGCATGACACTGTCGTTACCAACTATACCACGCAGTAATCCACTTTGCTAAGGTGGTATAAATGAACAGCTAGGTCTTTTGAGGTTAGTTCATTCTGTCTGTATGTCTGTGTGTGTGATTTAACTTCTACACATCCATTCCAAAAGACAGAAAATATTTCAAGGCTAAGATTTTTAAATCCAGGAACTTACATTTCTGAAATTATGATGCTGTGGGCATCTACAGTAATAACAAAAATGTAAAGCTGTCAAAGAAAAATATAATTAATGCACTAAATTAGCTGCAAAAAAAAAAAAAAAGGAATAAATGCACTGCCTGAACAACCATCACACTTAAGCTTCCTTTCTAAAATGTAACCTCTAAAAGGTGAAGTTTTAGTTTTCCTATGGCCTGAAAATATCTGATGCACACTAGATATTCAAAATGTACTCATGATTTCAATCAGAATTCTCCTAAATTCCCAAATTTTGTATTGACAGTATTACTCTCAGATGATCTAACATAGGATGTCCAATAATGATTCTTCTTTGACTCTTTTACCCACTAAAGCCCCTGCTTCTCTCCCATGTGAGCTCTGCTATTAAAGATGGATTATTTCAGTGAATGATACCACCATTTATCTACTGCCAACATCAGCCACGTAGATGCCATCCTGGATTCCTTCTTCATACTCCACATCAAATCAGTCACCTTGACCTATTCGTTTATCATCTGACACAGCTGTCAATTCCATTCACTATCCCTCACCATCCTGTCGCCCTTTAAGTTGAGGTTCTCAGTACTTATCCTTTTGATTATTGATTATTTCATTTGACTATACATCAAAAGTTTACCCTTCTTGGTCTTGCTTACTTATTTCTAATTCATTCTTTACACTCTTGCCAATGACCTTTCTAAAATGTCAAACTGAGTACGTCACTCATCTACTTTAAAAGGTATCAATGGTTTTCTATTATGTTAAAGATAAAATCGGAACCCTAGTTTATGCTATGTCCTTCATGATCTGCCTTCTTGTCCCTCACAGAATTACCTTTTTTTTTATCCTTATTGATTCCATATCAAACTACTTGCAGTTCCTCAAATGTAACACACTTTCTCTTGTCTGTTTTATTCGCACATACTATTCCTTATGCATGGAATATTCTCTGTTTTCCACGATCAACTTCAATATTTAACTTTAAACACAAGGCATTATATTCTCTACAAAGCATTCTCTGATCTTCAGGCTCAAGGTTTGGTTTCTACATGGAACTCAGTGTATGCCTTTGGCTTAACAATCATTATATAATTTTATTTAATTCGTTCTTCCACTAGAATGTGAGCGTGTTGATGGTGGGAACTGTGTCTTAAACCTTCACCTCCAGCAAATATTTTTATGCTTGACATGTTGAATTCATTCATCCATTCATTCATTCCGGAGAAGGCAATGGCACCCCACTCCAGTACTCTTGCCTGGCAAATCCCATGGGACAAGGAGCCTGGTAGGCTGCAGTCCATGGGGTCGCTAAGAGTCAGACACGACTGAGCGACTTCACTTTCACTTTTTACTTTCATGCATTGGAGAAGGAAATGGCAACCCACTCCAGTATTCTTGCCTGGAGAATCCCAGGGAGAGCGGAGCCTGGTGGGCTTCCGTCTATGGGGTTGCACAGAGTCGGACACGACTGAAGCGACTTAGCATTCATTCATTCGTTCATTCAACAAATATAAATGTGCAGCTGTTATTTGTCAGGATTTATATTTTAGTTTTGAATTAGGCAACGACCAAAACAAAGACCCTACATCATAGGTCAAATTGTGTCTCCTAAAACTCAGGTATGCTTCTTTGGTTGGCAATACACTATGCTTATTGTCACTCACGATTTTGGGAAAGAGTTAGTGTTACTCAGGCTGCTGCTGCTGCTACGCAGGACCCCACTGTAAAGAACAGCAGGAAGATCTACGTGTGGGGCTCTCCTAGAGCCTGCCTCATACTCCAATGCTCCATGACTGTCTGATTTCAGTGTGCATCCTTTCATTAAAGGAAACTATAACCATGAGGATAGCAACTTTAAATTGTCTCTACTAGTCCTTTCAGCAGATTATTGAACCTGAGGGTGGTATTTGGAACTCCCAAACCTTTCAAAAGCTAAGAAATCTACAGGGCACATTAAATATTTGTGAACATCACTCGACTTGCCACAACCCTCCACAGTCTATGTTCTACACAGCAAGTATAGAAATTCTTTCAAAATATAAATCACCTTACTTCTGTGCTCAAAACTTTCTAACGACTTCCGGCTTGTATAGGATGAAATACAAATATGTTAATATGGATTACGAATGATCTGTTTACTAGGACCTCTTTAAAACTGATTTCAGAGCAAACTGCTTTCTTTGATCATGGACTAGCTATAGCCTAACCAGCCTTCCCTGATCATGTCTTGTCGTAGGGATTTTTTTTTTTTTAACTTTACAATATTGTATTGGTTTTGCCATATATCAACATGAATCCGCCACAGGTATACACGTGTTCCCCATCCTGAACCCTCCTTCCTCTTCCCTCCCCGTACCATCCCTCTGGGTCGTCCCAGTGCACCAGCCCCAAGCATCCAGTATCGTGCATCGAACCTGGACTGGCAACTCATTTCATGTATGATATTATACATGTTTCAATGCCATTCTCCCAAATCATCCCACCCTCTCCCTCTCCCATGGAGTCCAAAAGACTGTTCTATACATCAGTGTCTCTTTTGCTGTCTCGTATACAGGATTATTTTTACCATCTTTTTAAATTCCATATATATGCATTAATATACTCAGCCATTAAAAAGATTACATTTGAATCAGTTCTAATGAGGTGGATGAAACTGGAGTCTATTATACAGAGTGCCATAGGGACTTTTAACTTCTTCTTCTTTTTGCATTTAACATCCTTTTCACTGTTTTCCATGTGTCACTTCCCTAATACCTTCCCCAATGCCTCCTACTTTAACATGCACCTTAAATTCCTATAGTAATTTCCACAGGGCCACACCCTATACAGACATCACTTTAATAGTGCAGGTTCCCAGAGCCCATCTGCCTGACCATATGCCCAAACCATTTGCCACCACTCATGAGTCAGTAAAAACCTAAATATAGTGGGCTTTTAGTACTATTAAATTTTCCCATCACTACAAGGAAAACAGCATGCAAAACCATTGAAGTGATTTTTTTTCTTATCTTCTTCAATCAGTCTTTGCACCTGCTGGTCTTAATGTCACAGTATTCCAAATAGGATGTTGTTTTTCACCTTGGAAGTGCCATCTACAAATGAAGCAGCTTTTCACTGGTCAATAGAAATCTGCTCATAGGGCACCACTCATGCAATTATGGGATCCAGCATCGCTTCGCATGGCACCAAAGTCAGTCCTAGGGAAAAAAAAGTTACTGCTTGAGTGTCTCCTTGCATTCCCTAGATAGATTGTTTCTGCACAAACCAATTATATTTTATTCTAAAATTCTGAGCCCTGCCCTCTCTATGAAAGCCTTTCTCTAACATCAAAGACATAGTATTTTAGTATTTTAGTTTTCAAGACTATTTTACATTTTTCAGTCAGAGGAGCTGTTTCAATTAATGTCCAAAGCAAGCCAGGTATTTTTTTACACAAATAAGTATATTGCATATTTAGGATAATTATAAGAAGGAGGAAATGTCTTTAGGAAATCGTCTCTAAACATTTTAGAGGAAAACAAAATAAGAAATTTAAACTAAGCAGAGGGATCCCAAAAGGCTTCCCTGAGAAGCTGAAATCTATGTTAAAGTCAGATTTTCTTAGCCAGATGAAGAAGACTGTCTCAGGAAAAGTGTTGTGTCCAGAGACACTGAGCTGGGGAAAAGCTTGGCACATTTATAAATCCGAATCAGTTTTCCCACTAGAGAGTGACTCAACATGAGGATAAAGAGATACAAGTGCCAGAGGTTTTGTTCACCCAGTTCTCATTGCTATACTTTTTACATCAGCAGCTTATTTTTCTGTGCAATATAATTAAAAATATGGAGACAGGAATGCACCTGTAAGTAGAAGGAAATGCTATCTCCTAGGTGTTACTTATCTTCTCCACAGCAGATACATGTCTTCATCATCTTGATTAGAGAAATACAGGCAGAAAGGATTTTTGCAAGACCGAGGATATCATAAATTCTCTGATGGTTAGCCCAACTGTAGAAACTAAATGTAGAGTCCAGGAAGGGTCACCTTTCATAAAATCTAGAGCGGGAAGGCATCTTCCAAGTGCGTCTCTTTAAGGACAAAGAAAAATTTGAGATTGAAATCTGATATAAAATCCCTCAAATGGGTTTATTTTCTTTTTCTACTTTTCTTTGAACTTCTCTGTGAATAAAAAAAGTATGGGGCAAAAATACACAATAAAGTACAAAGAGAAAAAGAAAAGGTGTTAGGTCTATCAGTTCAGTTCAGTCGCTCAGTTGTGTCCGACTCTTTGCGACCCCATGAATTGCAGCATGCCAGGCCGCCCTGTCCATCACCAACTCCAGGAGATTACTCAAACTCATGTCCATCTAGTTAGTGATGCCATCCAGAAAGGGATGTCATCCCTTTCTCCTCCTACTCCCAATCCTCCCAGCATCAGAGTCTTTTCCAGTGAGTCAACTCTTCATATGAGGTGGCCAAAGTATTGGAGTTTCAGCGCTAGCAACAGTTCCTCTAATGAACACCCAGGACTGATCTCCTTTAGAATGGACTGGTTGGATCTCCTTGCAGTCCAAGGGACTCTCCAGAGTCTTCTCCAACACCACAGTTCAAAAGCATCATTTCTTCAGCGCTCAGCCTTTTTCACAGTCCAACTCTCACATCCATACATGACCACAGGAAAATCCATAGCCTTGACTAGACGAACCTTTGTTGGCAAAGTAATGTCTCTGCTTTTGAATATGCTGTCTAGGTTGGTCATAACTTTCCTTCCAAGGAGTAAGCGTCTTTTAATTTCATGGCTGCAATCACCATCTGCAGGGATTTTGAAGCCCAGAAAAATAAAGTCTGACACTGTTTCCACTGTTTCCCCATCTATTTCCCATGAAGTGATGGGACTAGATGTCATGATCTTCGTTTTCTGAATGTTGAGCTTAAGCCAACTTTTTCACTCTCCACTTTCACTTTCATCAAGAAGCTTTTTAGTTCCTCTTCACTTTCTGCCATAAGGATGTTGTTATCTGCATATCTGAGGTTATTGATACTTCTCCCAGCAATCTTGATTCCAGCTTGTGCTTCTTCCAGCCCAGAATTTCTCATGATGTACTCTGCATACAAGTTAAATAAGCAGGGTGACAATATACAGCCTTGATGTACTGCTTTTCCTATTTGGAACCAGTCTGTTGTTCCATGTCCAGTTCTAACTGCTGTTTCCTGACCTGCATATAGGTTTCTCAAGAGGCAGGTCAGGTGGTCTGGTATTCCCATCTCTTTCAAATTTTCCACAGTTTCTTGTGATCCACACAGTCAAAGGCTTTGGCATAGTCAATAAAGCAGAAATAGATATTTTCCTGGAACTCTCTTGCTTTTTTGATGATCCAGAGGATGTTGGCAATTTAGTCTCTGGTTCCTCTGCATTTTCTAAATCCAGCTTAAACACCTGGAAGCTCATGGTTCACATATTGCTGAAGCCTGGCTTGGAGAATTTTGAGCATTACTTTGATAATGTGTTAAATGAGTGCAATTGTGTGCTAGTTTGAGCATTCTTTGGCATTGCCTTTCTTTGGGACTGGAATTAAAACTTACCTTTTCCAGTCCTGTGGCCACTGCTGAGTTTTCCAAATTTGCTGGCATATTGAGTGCAGCACTTTCACAGCATCATCTCTTAGGATTTGAAATAGCTCAACTGGAATTCCATTACCTCCACTAGCTTTGTTCGTAGTGATGCTTTCTAAGGCC
The DNA here is from genome assembly GCA_935064755.1 of Tragelaphus eurycerus. Lineage (NCBI taxonomy): Eukaryota > Metazoa > Chordata > Mammalia > Artiodactyla > Bovidae > Tragelaphus > Tragelaphus eurycerus. Next base: position 11,332,427 of record CAKXYN010000036.1, on the reverse strand, counting down.
CACTTGACTTCACATTCCAGGATATCCGGCTCTAGGTGAGTGATCACACCATCATGATTATCTTGATCATGAAGATCCTTTTTGTACAGTTCTTCTGTGCATTCTTGCCACCTCTTCTTAATATCTTCTGCTTCTGTTAGAAATCCATACCATTTCTGTCCTTTATCGAGCCCATCTTTGCATGAAATTTTCCCTTGGTATCTCTAATTTTCTTGAAGAGATCTCTAGTGTTTTCCATTCTGTTGTTTTCCTCTATTTCTTTGCATTGATTGCTGAGGAAGGCTTTCTTATCTCTCCTTGCTATTCTTTGAAACTCTGCATTCAAACAGGAATATCTTTCCTTTTTTCCTTTGCTTTTCATGTCTCTTCTTTCCACAGCTATTTGTAAGGCCTCCTCAGATAGCCATTTTGTTTTTTTGCATTTCATTTTCTTGGGGATGATCTTGATCCCTGTCTCCTGTACAATGTCACGAACTTCCGTCGATAGTTCATCAGGCACTCTGTCTATCAGATCTACTCCCTTAAATCTATTTCTCACTTCCACTGTATAATCATAAAGGATTTGATTTAGGCCATACCTGAATGGTCTGGAGAAGGCAATGGCACCCCACTCCAGTACTCTTGCCTGGAAAATCCCATGGATGGAGGAGCCTGGTAGGCTGTAGTCCATGGGGTCGCTAAGAGTTGGACACGACTGAGCGACTTCACTTTGACTTCTCACTTTCATGGGTTGGAGAAGGAAATGGTGGCCCACGCCAGTGTTCTTGCCTGGAGAATCCCAGGGGCGCGGGAGCCTGGTGGGCTGCCGTCAATGGGGTCACACAGAGTTGGACACGACTGAAGTGACATAGCATAGCATAGCATAGCATACCTGAATGGTCTAGTGGTTTTCCCTACTTTCTTCAATTCCAGTCTGAATTTGGCAATAAGGAGTTCATGATCTGAGCCACAGTCTATTCCAAGGTTTTAATTCTAAACTTCTATGTACTTCACCTTCAGCTATTTTAATGCTTATTAGTTAAAATGCATTGTCAGGAAAAATTATGATCAGTATTTAAATCAATTTGATAAACATTATATACTAAAAATAAGGCTAAATATTATTCTTGAACAGTTAAAGTGTTAGTCTCTCAGTCATGTCTGACTCTGAAACCTCATGGACTACAGTCTGCCAGGCTCCTTGTTCATGGGATTCATCAGGCATGAATACTGGAGTGGGTAGCCATTCCCTTCTCCAGTGGATAGCCATTCCCTTCTCCAGTAGATCTTCCCGACCCAGGAATCAAACCGGTATCTCCTGTATCTCCTGCATTGCAGGTGGATTCTTTTTGTCTGAGTCATCAGGGAAGCCTCTATCATTCTTGAGACAAACTGAAATTCTCTAAAATTATAGCCTTGAAAATATGTGTCTCTTCTATGTGGTTAGAGCAGCTAATTCATGGCGGCTTTTCACCTAAACTCTTTCTATAACCTAAGATGCCTAATCGCCTTAATCCAATTAGTTTAATTAATTGCACATATCTTAATTATTCTCTTTAGTTACCTAGTTATTATATATATGACATGAATATTAGGTTCTTTAGATCACTTCCTTTAGAAGGATAAAGATTATAAAAGCAAAAAAATGGATTATGTTATCTGCATAAAAATGAGAAATTATACAAAAGGGTGAAAGACATAAAAAGAAGAGAATGCAAAATGAAGTTGTTTTTAAATATATTACAGTTCATAATCAAAAGTTTATTAGTAAAGCATTAGCTTAAATTTTTTTATTCAGTGAATGATTATTAAATAATTTCATTTGCCAGATATTGATCTAGGTACAGGGATTAAATCAGAAATTTAATAAATGATAAACCAGGATTATTGTCTTTGTGGTGGTTAAATTATGGTGGGCAGGGAGGATCAGTAAATCATTTTTCAAAGTTAATTACAAATTATGTTATAAGGTAATAAAGGCTATGGGTGAAAAAGGTAGAGGAGAATATAGGAATATGAAATGCTAGAGAAGGAATGTATCAGGAAAAATTTTAAAGTTGGTAAGGCTTGACAGGGGCTTCCCAGGTGACTCTAGTGGCAAACAATCATCTCTGCCAATACAGGAGACTTAAGAGACATGGGTTTGATCCTTGGGTTGGGAAGATCCCCTGGAAGAGGGCACAGCAATCCACTCCAGTATTCTTGCTTGGAGAATCCCATGGACAGAGGAGCCTGGCAGGCTACAGTCTATGGGGTTGCACAAAGTTGGATACAACTGAAGTGACTTCACACACACATACACACACACACACACACATACACACACACAATGGCTGACTACATTGAGAGGGTGACTTTGTAGCAAAAATTTGAAGGAGAAAGAAATTATATGTATTTGTGTCCTGGGAGAAAAATATTTCAAGCAGTTAACATGAAACAGCTCAAAAGTCCTATGATTAGGATGTATCTGGTACAGTAAGGACAGTGTGACCCAGATAGGAAGAGTAGGGAAGACAGGTCATAGAAGACTAGACCATTCAAGTCCTTGGATGCCTTAATAAGGTCTTGGGATTTAATTAAGAGTGATTTGAGGAGCTATTAGACGTTTTGTTGGAGACAGTTATGCTATGGCTTATGTCTTAAGGGATCTCTGTGGCTGCTACACTGAAAATAGATAATGGGGAGTAGAACATAGGAAGAAGCAAAAGAACCAGTTGGGACATACACTGGTCAGTTTTATGTGTAAACCTGGCTAGGTGGTAACACCCAGTTACTTATTCAAATACTTATCTTGGTGTGACTGTGAAGGTATTTTTATCAATGTGGATAACATGCACTATCAGTTGACTAACTGAGATATATACTTTCAGTCATGTGGGTGGGCCTCATCCAATAAGTTCATGGTCTTAAGAACAAAAATTGAAGTTTCCTAGAGTAGAATATTTCCTGATAGCTCCTTTGGTAAAAAATCCACCTGCAGGGAAGGAGATCCTGGTTCAATTCCTGGGTCTGGAAGATTCACTGGAGAAGGGACAGGCTACCCACTCCAGTATTCTTGGGCTTCCCTTGTGGCTCAGCTGATAAAGAATCTACCTGCAGTGTGGTAGACCTGTGTTCCATCCCTGAGTTGGGAAGATCCTGTGGAGAAGGGAACGGTTAACCATTCCAATATTCTGGCCTGGAGAATTCCATGGACAGACACGACTGAGCAACTTTCACTTCACTTCAGAGTAGAACTTCTACTTCAAGACCACAGCATTAACTCCTGTCTGAGTTTACAGTGTGCAAGACTATCCTACAAATTTTTGAACTTTCCAGTCCCACAACTGTGTGAGCCAAGTCCTTAAAATAAGTCTCTTCATCTTATCTGTGTCTATGAGTTTCCCAGGTGGTGTAATGGTAAAGAATCTGCCTTCCAGTGCAGGATACATGAAGAGAGATATAAAGAGCCATAAAGAGAGGAGGAAATGGCAACCCACTCCAGTATTCTTGCCTGGAGAATCCCATGGACAGAGGAGCTTGGTGAGCTTCAGTTCACAGGGTCGCAAAAAGTCAGATATGACTGAGCACACACATAGATCACAGATCTATTTATCTGTAGGTAAACACAATCAATAGGATATGTAGATTTATATATGATGTATACAGCAAGTCCCCTACATACGAACATTTCCTTTCTAAGAGGGCATTCTGAAGTCCAGTTTGTTCATAAGTCCAACAAAGTTAGGCTTAGGTTCCCAACTAACACAATTGGCTATATAATACTATACTGTAATAGGTTTATAATACTTTTCTCACAAATAATATATAAAAAGAAAAACAAAAAGTAAAGAAAACATTTTTAATCTTACAGTACAGTACCTTGAAAAGTACAGTAGTAGAGTACAACAGCTAGAATACAGGGGCTGGCATCAAGTGAACAGGAAAGAAGAGTTACTGACTGGAGGAGGGATGAGCAGATGGGAGATGATAGAGCTGAAGGATCATCAGTGATAGGAGTCAACCGGAGGGCAAGCTATCTCATCACCTGTTTCCAATGCCTCAATTATTTTCACTATTGTTTCTGTATTTATCACTTGGCACTTCTTACCAGGACTCCACATCACCACTGCTTTTAATGCTTGTATCTGGAAATACAGAGCTTGAAATAAAGATACCATACCGCTGTACAGTACTGTATAATAAAGCACACACAAGTTCAATCACTTGTAGAGGATTCTTGTGCATGAAAAATGTACGCCAAACACGTGAACTAATTTATATGATTTTATATGCAAAAGCATATGTGATTCTTTGAAAGTTCGCGACTTGAATGTTCATATGTAGGGGACTTACTATTTTTATACATGTTTGTGTATGTATATCTATCAGATCAGATCAGATCAGATCAGTCGCTCAGTCGTGTCCGACTCTTTGCGACCCCATGAACTGCAGCACGCCAGGCCTCCCTGTCCATCACCAGCTCCCGGAGGTCACCCAGACTCACACCCATCAAGTCAGTGATGCCATCCAGCCATCTCATCCTCTGTCTTCCCCTTCTCCTCCTGCCTTCAATCCCTCCCAGCATCAGAGTCTTCTCCAATGAGTCAACTCTTCGCATGAGGTGGCCAAAATACTGGAGTTTGAGCTTTAGCATCATTCCTTCTAAAGAAATTCCAGGATTGATCTCCTTCAGAATGGACTGGTTGGATCTTCTTGCAGTCCAAGGGACTCTCAAGAGTCTTCTCCAACACCACAGTTCAGAAGCATCAATTCTTCGGCACTCAGTCTTCTTCACAGTCCAGCTCTCACATCCATACATGAACACAGGAAAGACCATAGCCTTGACTAGGCGAACCTTTGTTGGTAAAGTAATGTCTGCCTTTGAATATGCTATCTAGGTTGGTCATAACTTTCCTTCCAAGGAGTAAGCGTCTTTTAATTTCATGACTGCAGTCACCATCTGCAGTGATTTTGGAGCCCAGAAAAACAAAGTCTGACACTGTTTCCACTGTTTCCCCATCTATTTCCCATGTAGTGATGGGACCAGATGCCATGATCTTCGTTTTCTGAATGTTGAGCTTTAAGCCAACCTTTTCACTCTCCACTTTCACTTTCATCAAGAGGCTTTTTAGCCCCTCTTCACTTTCTGCCATAAGAGTCATGTCATCTGCATCAGATCAGATCAGATCAGTCGCTCAGTCGTGTCCGACTCTTTGCGACCCCATGAACTGCAGCATGCCAGGCCTCCCTATCCATCACCAGCTCTCGGAGGTCACCCAGACTCACATCCATCGAGTCAGTGATGCCATCCAGCCATCTCATCCTCTGTCGTCCCCTTCTCCTCCTGCGCTCAATCCCTCCCAGCATCAGAGTCTTCTCCAATGAGTCAACTCTTCGCATGAGGTGGCCAAAATAATGGAGTTTCAGCATGAGCATCATTCCTTCCAAAGAAATCCCAGGGCTGATCTCCTTCAGAATGGACCGGTTGGATCTCCTTGCAGCCCAAGGGACTCTCAAGAGTCTTCTCCAACACCACAGTTCAAAAGCATCAATTCTTCGGCACTCAGCCTTCTTCACAGTCCAGCTCTCACATCCATACATGACCACAGGAAAGACCATAGCCTTGACTAGGCGAACCTTTGTTGGCAAAGTGATGTCTCTGCTTTTGAATATGCTATCTAGGTTAGCCATAACCTTCCTTCCAAGGAGTAAGCGTCTTTTAATTTCATGACTGCAGTCACCATCTGCAGTGATTTTGGAGCCCAGAAAAATAAAGTCTGACACTGTTTCCACTGTTTCCCCATCTATTTCCCATGTAGTGATGGGACCAGATGCCATGATCTTCGTTTTCTGAATGTTGAGCTTTAAGCCAACCTTTTCACTCTCCACTTTCACTTTCATCAAGAGGCTTTTTAGTTCCTCTTCACTTTCTGCCATAAGGGTGGTATCATCTGCATATCTGAGGTTATTGATATTTCTCCCAGCAATCTTGATTCCAGTTTGTGTTTCTTCCAGTCCAGCATTTCTCATGATGTACTCTGCATATAAGTTAAATAAACATGGTGACAATATACAGCCTTGACGTACTCCTTTTCCTATTTGGAACCAGTCTGTTGTTCCATGACCAGTTCTAACTGTTGCTTCCTGACCTGCATACAGATTTCTCAAGAGGCAGAGCAGGTGGTCTGGTACTCCCATCTCTTTCAGAATTTTCCATAGTTTATTGTGATCTACACAGTCAAAGGCTTTGGCATAGTCAATAAAGCAGAAATAGATGTTTTTCTGGAACTCTCTTGCTTTTTCCATGATCCAGTGGATGTTGGCAATTTGATCTCTGGTTCCTCTGCCTTTTCTAAATCCAGCTTGAACATCAGGGAGTTCACGGTTCACATATTGCTGAAGCCTGGCTTGGAGAATTTTGAGCATTACTTTACTAGCATGTGAGATGAGTGCAATTGTTCGGTAGTTTGAGCACTCTTTGGCATTGCCTTTCTTTGGGATTGGGATGAAAACTGACCTTTTCCAGTCTTGTGGCCACTGCTGAGTTTTCCAAATTTGCTGGCATATTGAGTGCAGCACTTTCACAGCATCATCTTTCAGCACTTGGAATAGCTGCACTGGAATTCCATCACCTCCACTAGCTTTGTTCGTAGTGATGCTTTCTAAGGCCCATTTGACTTCACATTCCAAGATGTCTGGCTCTAGGTCAGTGATCACATCATCATGATTATCTGGGTCTTGAAACTCTTTTTTTGTACTGTTCTTCTGTGTATTCCTGCCACCTCTTCTTAATATCTTCTGCTTCTGTTAGGTCCACACCATCTCTGTCCTTTATCGAGCCCATCTTTGCATGAAATGTTCCTTTGGTATCTCTGATTTTCTTGAAGAGATCCCTAGTCTTTCCCATTCTGTTGTTTTCCTCTATTTCTTTGCACTGATCACTGAAGAAGGCTTTCTTATCTCTTCTTGCTATTCTTTGGAGCTCTGCATTTAGGTGTTTATATCTTTCCTTTTCTCCTTTGCTTTTCGCTTCTCTTCTTTTCACAGCTATTTGTAAGGCCTCCCCAGACAGCCATTTTGCTTTTTTGCATTTCTTTTCCATGGGGATGGTCTTGATCCCTGTCTCCTGTACAATGTCACGAACCTCATTCCATAGTTCATCAGGCACTCTATCTATCAGATCTAGGCCCTTAAATCTATTTCTGACTTCCACTGTATAATCATAAGGGATTTGATTTAGGTCATACCTGAATGGTCTAGTAGTTTTCCCTACTTTCTTCAATTTAAGTCTGAATTTGGCAATAAGGAGTTCATGGTCTGAGCCACAGTCAGCTCCTGGTCTTGTTTTTGCTGATTGTATAGAGCTTCTCCATCTTTGGCTGCAAAGAATATAATCGATCTGATTTCGGTGTTGACCATCTGGTGATGTCCACGTATAGAGTCTTCTCTTGTGTTGTTGGAAGAGCGCCCCACCGGCTGGGTTGTGCACTAAGAGTGCCCCGCCGGCTGTGTCGCGCACTAAGAGTGCGCCCGAGAGGAGCTACCCCACAACCGAGGAAGGACGGGGGTGAGGGCCAGCGCACTAAGTGCGGCGGAGAAGAGCTACCCCATGACCGAGGTCAGGAAGGGCGGCGGTGAGGAGAGACCCCCTCGCCCAAGGTAAGGTGCAATGGCTGTGCTTCGCTGGCCGGGAGCAGCTGGGAGCAGCCGGGACGAGATACCCCACGCCCAAGGTAAGAGAAACCCAAGTAAGACAGTAGGTCTTGTAAGAGGGCATCAGAGGGCAAATACACTAAAACCATTCTCACAGAAAACTAGTCAATCTAATCACACCAGGACCACACCCTTGTCTAACTCAATGAAATTAAGCCATGCCCGAGGGGCAACCTGGGATGGGTGGGTCATGGTGAAGAGAGATGACAGGTTGTGGTCCGCTGGAGAAGGGAATGGCAAACCACTTCAGTATTCTTGCCTTGAGAACCCCATGAACAGTATGAAAAGACAAAATGATAGGATACTGAAAGAGAAACTCCCCAGGTCAGTAGAGGCCCAATATGCTACTGGAGATCAGTGGAGAAATAACTCCAGAAAGAATGAAGGGATGGAGCCAAAACAAAAAGAATACCCAGCTGTGGGTGTGTCTGGTGATAGAAGCAAAGTGCGATGCTGTAAAGAGCAATACTGCATAGGAACCTGGAATGTCAGGTCCATGAATCAAGGCAAATTGGAAGTGGTCAAACAAGAGATGGCAAGAGTGAATGTTGACATTCTAGGAATTAGTGAACTAAAATGGACTGGAATGGGTGAATTTAACTCAGATGACCATTATATCTACTACTGTGGGCAGGAATCCCTCAGAAGAAATGGAGTGGCCATCATGGTCAACAAAAGAGTCCGAAATGCAGTACTTGGATGCAATCTCAAAAACGACAGAATGATCTCTGTTCGTTTCCAAGGCAAACCATTCAATGTCACAGTAATCCAAATCTATGCCCCAACCAGTAACGCCGAAGAAGCTGAAGTTGAACGGTTCTATGAAGACCTACAAGACCTTTTAGAACTAACACCCAAAAAAGATGTCCTTTTCATTATAGGGGACTGGAATGCAAAAGTAGGAAGTCAAGAAACACCTGGAGTAACAGGCACATTTGGCCTTGGAACACGGAATGAAGCAGGGCAAAGACTAACAGTTTTGCCAAGAAAATGCACTGGTCATGTATATCTATATATGTGCATATATATTGTTTGGCGTACATTTGTCATGCGCATGAATCCTCTACAAGTGATTGTACTTGTGTGTGTTTTATTGTACAGTACTCTACAGCAGTATGGTATCTTTATTTCAAGCATTAAATGCAGTGGTGATGTGGCTAGTCCTGGTTAGAAGTGCCAAGTGATAAAGACAGAAACAATAGTGAAAATAATTGAGGCAGTGGAACCAGGTGATGAGATAGCTTGCCCTCCGGTTGACTCCTATCACTGACGATCCTTCAGCTCTATCATCTCCCACCTGCTCATCCCTCCTCCAGTCAGTAACTCTTCTTTCCTGTTCACTTGATGCCAGCCCCTGTTCACATTGATGCCAGTGATCAATGCAAAGAAATAGAGGAAAACAACAGAATGGGAGAGACTAGGGATCTCTTCAAGAAAATCAGAGATACCAAAGGAACATTTCATGCAAAGATGGGCTCGATAAAGGACAGAAATGGTATGGACCTAACAGAAGCAGATGATATTAAGAAGAGGTGGCAAGAATACACAGAAGAACTGTACAAAAAAGAGCTTCATGGCCCAGATAATCATGATGATGTGATCACTGACCTAGAGCCAGACATCCTGGAATGTGAAGTCAAGTGGGCCTTAGAAAGCATCACTAAGAACAAAGCTAGTGGAGGTGATGGAATTCCAGTGGAGCTATTCCAAATCCTGAAAGATGATGCTGTGAAAGTGCTGCACTCAATATGCCAGCAAATTTGGAAAACTCAGCAGTGGCCACAAGACTGGAAAAGGTCAGTTTTCATCCCAATCCCAAAGAAAGGCAATGCCAAAGAGTGCTCAAACTACCGAACAATTGCACTCATCTCACATGCTAGTAAAGTAATGCTCAAAATTCTCCAAGCCAGGCTTCAGCAATATGTGAACCGTGAACTTCCTGATGTTCAAGCTGGTTTTAGAAAAGGCAGAGGAACCAGAGATCAAATTGCCAACATCCGCTGGATCATGGAAAAAGCAAGAGAGTTCCAGAAAAACATCTATTTCTGCTTTATTGACTATGCCAAAGCCTTTGAGTGTGTAGATCACAATAAACTGTGGTAAATTCTGAAAGAGATGGGAATACCAGACCACCTGATCTGCCTCTTGAGAAATTTGTATGCAAATCAGGAAGCAACAGTTAGAACTGGTCATGGAACAACAGACTGGTTCCAAATAGGAAAAGGAGTACGTCAAGGCTGTATATTGTCACCCTGTTGATTTAACTTATATGCAGAGTACATCATGAGAAACGCTGGACTGGAAGAAACACAAGTTGGAATCAAGATTGCTGGGAGAAATATCAATAACCTCAGATATGCAGATGACACCACCCTTATGGTAGAAAGTGAAGAGGAACTCAAAAGCCTCTTGATGAAAGTGAAAGTGGAGAGTGAAAAGGTTGGCTTAAAGCTCAACATTCAGAAAACGAAGATCATGGCATCCGGTCCCATCACTACATGGGAAATAGATGGGGAAACAGTAACAGATTTTATTTTTCTGGGCTCCAAAATCACTGCAGATGGTGACTGCAGCCATGAAATTAAAAGACGCTTACTCCTTGGAAGGAAAATTATGACCAACCTAGATAGCATATTCAAAAGCAGAGACATTACTTTGTCAACAAAGTTTCGCCTAGTCAAGGCTATGGTCTTTCCTGTGGTCATGTATGGATGTGAGAGCTGGACTGTGAAGAAGGCTGAGCACCGAAGAATTGATGCTTTTGAACTGTGGTGTTGGAGAAGACTCTTGAGAGTTCCTTGGACTGCAAGGAGATCCACCTAGTCCATTCTGAAGGAGATCAGCCCTGGGATTTCTTTGGAAGGAATGATGCTAAAGCTGAAACTCCAGTATTTTGGCCACCTCATGTGAAGAGTTAACTTATTGGAGAAGACTCTGATGCTGGGAGGGATTGGGGGCAGGAGGAGAAGGGGACGGCGGAGGATGAGATGGCTGGATGGCATCACTGACTCGATGGATGTGAGTCTGAGTGATCTCCGGGAGTTGGTGATGGACAGGGAGGCCTGGCGTGCTGCAATTCGTGGGGTCGCAAAGAGTCGGACAGGACTGAGCGACTGATCTGATCTGATCTGATCTGATATATGTATATACACACACACACCTTATTGCTTCTGTTTTTCTAGACAATTTTGACTGAAAAACAAGGCTGTTGCTATAATCCTTGTAAGACAAACTGGTGGCTGAGAACAGGATGGTATTGGTGTGGTAGTGAGAATCACCTGATTCTGCATTTATTTTACTTCCTCTGATGTGTACAGAGTATCATCTTTAGAAGTAATTCATCTGAAGTCTGAAAACAATTTAATACGACACGACAATTCCACCTTTTTATTTTTTTTTAAAGGGAGGGTAAAAGTTAGATGTCTGGGAATTTTCTAGACTGTAATTTGAAAGGCACTCAACCTCTACACAGAATTGGTGGCCCTATTCCCAAGCCCCCACCACTGCTGTGAAAGGGAAAGGGAGAAGGCTGAAGGGATAACCTAAGGGTGTCAACTATTACTTATTGAACAAGAACCTGCACACACGATGTCAGTGATGTGATTAATCATCTTCTGGTCCAAAAAGAAGGTCGTTCATGCTGAAATTTTGATTTATGTGTGCTCTTGCATTATCTCCTAAACCCTAGCCACTTCCCAGCATGCACACTCTAATGAGTTTGGCATTTGTGTAGGACTTTAGAAACATTAAATAATGAATCCCTCTAGAACATCTTCCTGTGTTACTACATCCTACTCAATTTCTAAGTGGAAAAAATACAGATGATGCATAATTTGACTAAATCTTCACATCAAGTGGATAGAGGAGTAAGGAATAATTAAATGTGTTCCAACATTATATTATAGAATAATTAAATGTGCCTCATGGAGCCCACTGGACATCATAGACCTAAATAACTGAAGATTTCAACTTTATCAAGGAAATTAGGAGAGTAGGCTAATCTTCAAAGGACTTTTTTATTTACTAGAGTTAATATTATCTAATATTCCTTGTGGCTTAGCCATAATTCTCCAGCTAGCATGATGCTCTCTCACAAACTGACTACTTTTTAATGAATCATAACTTACATGTAATTTTAACCCTCTTCTTTAAAATGGTAAGGTAATAAATTTTATAATTTTTTGTCCTTTTAAAAACTGTTCCTTTGACATGGAGTTAAAATTCATTGCTCTACTACTATGGTAAAATGCCTTGTAGCACTCATGTTTGGCTTTGATCACCAACTACTACTAAACATATCCATGTGTCTGAAACTTTGCAATGCTATGTCATAAACCAAAATGCTAACAGCAATAATCTATGTGAAGATGGCAGGTGCTGAGATATCAAAATAGATTTTCTCTCAAAAGCACCAAGTTTTTTCCACCTGCACCTTACAATGCACAAAAAATAAATTTACATAGTCATAGCAGGTATATGGTAAAGAACATGAGATTTTTACTAAGAAAAAATATACATCCTAAAACATGCTGATCTGCACTAACCTGGCCTTCTCACATTTGGTCATGAACAGAAATCAAGGCCCAATATTTCTGCAAGTTAGACAGTTTTATATAATAATTTACCATATTAAGCAAGACCTCCAGGGGACTTTGTTCTTAGGGACGCTATGAGTGAAAACAAACAAACAAACAAACAAAAAACCCTAAACAACACAACTACTCATTTTTGAAGATGACTGCTAGAAAGGTTACTTTGAAACTAAATAGGATATGAGAAAAAAAGTTTTTTTTAATAACCTAAGAAGTAATGACTATGGACATAGATTTGCAGCCAGTCTTATTGACATCAGCTGGAGGGGTGGGGCCAAGAAACTTCAAGCTTTATCTTGGATTGTGGTGCTCTGAGACTGGTAGTGTCCCCAGGTGCCCAACAGAAGCAAATGCAAATCCTCTAGAGTAAAACTTTATCTATATTGTATTAATAGATCTTCAAAGAATTTCATGAGTGCAGTAATAACGGAAAAATAAAACTAAGAAGGTACCAAAGAAGACATTTGGAAGGGAATCAGAGGGAAAAAAATACTTACAATGATCTCATTTAAAACTGTATTTACAAGATTTAAAGAAGAAAAATGGTAAGCTTTAAAATATCTTTAGGGTACAGGAGGAAACGGGCTTCCCGAGTTATTCAGTGGTAAAGAATCCACTAGACAATGCAGGAGATGCAGGAGACGTGGGTTCAGTCCCTGGGTTGGGAAGATTCCCTGGAGGAGGAAATGGCAACCCATTCCAGTATTCTTGCCTGGAGAATCCCACAGAGAGAGGAACCTGGTAGGCTATAGTCTGTCCATAGGGTCACAAAAGAGTCAGACACAACTGAGTGAGCACAGCAACAACAGCAAAATGTCTACTTAAAAAATAAAGACTGCATTATATTAAAAAAAGACTGCATGGTCACATCTAAAACATAGACACAGAAAGGGTGAAAGGAAAAGAATAAAGAACACACATCAAATAAAACTTACTTGGTTTTACTAATACCAGAACTAAACTGACTCTAAGATAAAAATATTTTGATTAATGTAAAATTTATTAAAATAAATAAATATTAATTGTGAAAATTTGTGAAATAAAACATGAAAGAAATATAAGGAGAAATAGACAAATCATTAATCATAGCAGAAATTTTAAAATACTTTTTCAATAAATAGTAGGGAAAATAGAAAAAAAATCATATTTTGCTGTATTTAGTAGCTGGGGAATATACAGTCTTTTAAAGTACTATTGGAACAATTATGAATACTGATTTTTTTCTGGGCCATAAGTCAAATTTTATTAAATAGCTAAGGATAAAAATAATAACAATTAAGTTAAATTAAATGGGAAAAAAGATATCTGGAAAAATCTCCTTTTATTTGAATATTAAGAATTTAACTTCTAAGTAATCCTTGTGTCAAAGAAGAAAATAGGAAAACATCAGCTAAATGATAACAATAATGAAAATTTTAGCTCATATTAAACTTTGCATGAATGAAACTAAAGTTCCACATAGAGGAAAAAAATCACATGTAGGAGAAAGAAAGAGACTAATGAGCTGAATATCTATCTTATACAGGAGAAACAAAACAGGGAAAATAAAAAATAGAAACAGAAATTAATACAATAGAAAATGTTCAATAAAGAGCATTTAAAAAGCCCAAATTGTTTTTTTTATCAAAAACTACTGTTAAATTGATGACCCCTTAGTATCATCCTGCTTACTTAACTTCTATGCAGAGTACATAATGAGAAATTCTGAGCTGGATGAAGCACAAGCTGGAATCAAGATTGCTAGGAGAAATATCAATAACCTCAGATATGCAGATGACACCACCCTTATGGCAGAAAGCAAAGAACTAAAGAGCCTCTTGATGAAAGTGAAAGAGGAGAGTGAAAAAGTTGGCTTAAAGCTCAACATTCAGAAAACTAAGATAATGCCATCTGGTCCCATCACTTCATAGAAAATAGATGGGGAAACAGTGGAAACAGTGGCTGACTTTATTTTTCTGGGCTCCAAAATCACTGCAGATGGTGATTGCAGCCATGAAATTAAAAGATGCTTACTCCTTGGAAGGACAGTTATGAGCAACCTAGACAGCATATTAAAAAGCAGAGATATCACTTTGTCAACAAAGGTCCATCTAGTCAAGGCTATGGTTTTTCCAGTAGTCATGTATGAATGTGAGAGTTGGACTATAAAGAAAGCTAAGCACTGAAGAATTGATGCATTTGAACTGTGGTGTTGGAGAAGACTCTTGAGAGTCCCTTGGACTACAAGGATATCCAACCAGTTCATTCTAAAGGAGATCAGTCCTTGGGTGTTCATTGGAAGGACTGATGCTGAAGCTGAAACTCCAATTCTTTGGCCACCTGATGGGAAGAACTGACTTATTTGAAAAGATCCTGATGCTGGGAAAGACTGAAGGCAGGAGGAGAAGGGGACGACAGAGGATGAGATGGTTGGATGGCATCAATGACTCAATGGAGATGAGTTTGGGTAAACTCCAGGAGTTGGTGATAGACAAAGAAGCCTGGCGTGCTGTGGTCCATGGGGTTCCAAAGAGTCAGACACTACTGAGCGACTGAATTGAACTGCTTAAACTGATGGCCCGTTAGATTAGTTTAATTATGACAAAAGAGAGGAGGCCCAAGTTGTTGCTGTTTAACTGCTAAATCATGTCTAACTCTTTGGGATCCCAGGGACTATAACCCACCAGGTCCCTGTGTCCATGGAATTATCCAGGCAAGAATAATCGAGTGGGTTGCCATTTCCTTCTCCAGGGTATCTTCCTGACCCAGGGATCAAACATACATCTTCTGCATTGGTAGGTGGATTCTTTACCACTGAGCCACCAGGGAAGCCCAGAGGCCCAAGTAAATAGCATCAAAAACAAAGTGAAGACATTTTGCCCAATCCTATAGATAATAAAGAAATATTAATAGCATTATATAAACAACTTGCAGTAGCAAGTTTACACCTTTAGATAAAGCAGATACATTTCTGGAAAAACAGAATCATCCAAAAGTGATTCCAGAAGGAAAAGCTAAATAATATTAATAAATACACAGATGCTAAGAAATTAAACCATTAATCAAAAGCCTTCCCACAAAGAAACTCCAGTTGCAAATGGTTTCTTTAATGGATTCTGCCAAATATTCAAAGAAAGAAATAATTCCATCTCCTCAAACTCTTTCAGAAAATAAAAGTAGATATTATACCCTTCTGCACAGTTGTATGACACTACTATAACCTTGAAAAAACACTGGCAAGAATATTTCAGGAAAACTTAAATAATGTCACTTTCACTCGTAAATATAGATGCAAATCTCTAACATCAAACATTAGATAATTAAATCCATATATTAATATATCTAAACAAGAATCCTGTATCTTCTTCTTGCAAAACCCTGGGGTGTACTGCAATTCAGTTGCGGTGCTTACCACCCAGAATTAGCACAGACCTCCTATGTGGCTTCCCTGGTGGCTCAGATGGTAAAGCTTCTGCCTACAATGTGGGAGACCCAGGTTCAGTCCCTGGGTTGGGAAGATTCTCTAGAGAAGGAAATGGCAACCCGCTCCAGTACCCGGAAAATCCCATGGACAGAGGAGCCTTGTATGCTACAGTCCATGGGGTCACAAAGAGTCGGACACGACTGAGCGACTTCACTTTCACTTTCCTATGTGGCTCAGAGATAAAGAATCTGCCTTCCAATGCAGCAGATGCAGGAGACGCGGGTTCCATTCTAGGATGGAATGGAAGATCCCTTGGAGGAGGAAATGGCAACTCACTCCAGTATTCTTGTCGGGAAAATTCCATGGACAGAGAAGTCTGGCGGGCTACAGTCCACAGGATTGCAGACTCCGACACGAGTGGGCAACTGAGCAGGAGCACGAGCTGCAGGTTTAGAGCACAGTCGTCAACAAGACTACCATGACTGCAGGCTCTGGCAATACTTTGGGAGGTCCCAGTGTCAAAGGTCAAAGACAAAGCCCACTGGAGTTCCCGGGGGAAAATAAGATGGCATCCAGGTGATAAGGTCTAGCCTCTTCGTTTGTGCTTCACCTGGTTTCACTTGCCTGTAAGGAGCCGTTTGCAGGGATCTTGTTCCCAACACAACGGATTGGAGTTCCCAGCTCTGAACCTCCTTGCAGGACACCCTAACTTGGCGGCATGTGGAGAAGCTCTGTTCTTCTCCTGGTTCAAGATGGCATGGGTGCACAGACTGCAGAGATGCGTCTGCCTTGGTAGTCGGTGGCGTGTGACCAGTGCGCCCACGCCCAGACCCTGAAGAGCCCTGCCCCTCCCTCCTGGAGGAGGAAATCCCTGCAAGGCAGCCTTGCCCACAGCCTTTGGGCACGGCGAGTGTCTAAAGCACAAAGTCGCACATCTCCATTAAAAAAAAAAAAAAAAAAAAAGTTTTAGAGAATGGCATTGAAACAAGTATAATATCATATAAGAAACGAATCGCCAGTCCAGGTTCGATGCAGGATACAGGATGCTTGGGGCTGGTGCACTGGGATGACCCAGAGGGATGGTATGGGGAGGGAGGTGGGAGGGGGGCTCAGAATTGGGAACACGTGCACACCCGTGGCAGATTCATGTTGATGTATGGCAAAACCTATACAATATTGTAAAGTAATTAGCCTCTAATTAAAATAAATAAATTAAAAAAAGAAAAAAAACAACTTAATTTTATTTATTTAATAATCTGCACTGGGTCTTAGTTACCTCATGCAGAATCTTCGATCTTCATTACATAGCATGCAGAATCTTTATGTGAGCTTGTGAAATCTTAGTTGTGGCATGTGGGATTTAGTTCCTTCATCAGGGATCCAACCCAGGACCCAAGTATGGAGTCTTAGCCACTGAGCCACTAGGGAAGTCCTCTCCACTCACTGATTAAGCTTACCTTTGATTCTGAACTGAACTCAATCAATCTTATTCTATTGGCATAAGTGACACCAGGCAAGAGGACCCTTATTGGGACCTGATTTGAGAGTGCTGGTCACACCAGGTTTCCCAAACCCACACTTCTGACTGACTGGTTATAAATCCAGGAGTTTCCACAAACCCAGGTGTGATAATTTGCTAGAATGTCTCAAAGAATTCTTATAATAATTTCATTATGAAGTATATAGATCAGGGACTTCCCTGGTGATTCAGGCAGTAAAGAATCTGCCTGCAATGCAGGTGACCCATGTTCCATCTCTAGGTCAGGAAGATTGCCTGGAGAAGGGAATGGCAACCCACCCCAGGATTCTTCCCTGGGGAATTCCATGGACAGAGGGGCCTGGCAGGCTAGAGTCTATGGGGTTAAAAAGAGTAAGACATGACTGTGTCACTAACACTTCACTTATCACAATTAAGTTAGTGAACACTTTCATTCACTAGCATATTCGCCATTTGTGTTTGTGTGTGTGTGGTGATAACTTTTGAGATCTTCTGTCTTGAAACTTTTAAGTATATATACAGTATTGTTAATTACAGTCACTATGCAGTACATATTCCAGACCTTATTAGATGTATCATTTATAAGTCCTTTTTTTAAAATCAGTCTGTTCTTTCTGTCTGTGTCTGGCCTTGGTTGTCTCTCATTGGAACTACTTGAGCTGCCTTTTTGTTATTTTCTTTACTATTGCTCATCTGCCATTTCTACCCTAAACTTTCTAATAGTTAAATCTGTTTACTTTGCTCAATATTTTTCATCAAATTTCCATGGTTTAGAGCATGAAATTTGATACTTTGAGGCTCCGTATACCATTGGACAAATAATCTTCCCTTATGTTAATTATAAGTTAGAAACATTAAACTTCCAACTTCAAAAGTTGCCATGCCTACTCAGGTTTTAGGAATTTTTAACAGTTAAATGCAATAAAAATTATGGCTTATATTTCCATAGCTTTTAGTCTGAGAGAGACGTGCTCTAATTTGTATTACAGTATTTTATTTTATAATAGTATTATTATAATCCCTTCTTTCCTTTTTTTAAGATTTTCTTTAGCACAGTTTTAAGTTCACTGCAAAATTCAGAAAAGGTACAAATATTTCCCATATACCCTCTGTCTCCACACATGTATAGCCTCCCGTCTTCTCAATGTTCCCCACCAGAGTGGGACATTTGTTACATCTGATGAACCTACTTTGACACACCATAATCCTCCAAAGTTCATATTTTACTTTAGAATTCACCTTTGACATTGCACATTCCAGGGCCTGGAAAAATGAGCAAAGATATGTATTATTATAGCATCATACAGACGATTTTAACAGCCCTATAAGTCTCAGTGCTCTGTCTACTTGACTCTTCTTTCTCCCTCCAACATTTGGCAATCACTGATTTTTTTTACTCTTCCATAGTTTGGCCTTTTCCAGAATGTTATATAGTTGGAATCATTCAATATACAGCCTTTCACACTGACTTAAAGCAATAGGCTTTCAGATTCTTCCATGTCTCTTTTTAGTGTTGAATAACATTCTCTTGTCTTGATGAACCACAATGTGTTTATTTATTCACGTACTGAAAAACAGGGATTCCCAGGTGGTGCTGTGGTAAAGAATCCACCTACCAATGCAGAAGACACTGGAGACACAGGTTGGATGCCTTGGTCAGGAAGATCCCCTGGATTAGGAAATGGCAACCCACTCCAGTATTCTTGCCTGGGAAATCCCAGGGACAGAGCACCCTGGTAGTCTACAGTCCAGGAATCATAAAGAGTTGGACACAACTGAACAGGCATGCACTGAAAGACAAATTGGTTGTTTCCAAATTTTGGCAATTCTGAATAAAGATGTTATAATACCCTTGTACATATTTATGTGTAGACACACATTTTCAACTTCTTTGGATAAATACCAAGGAACACAATTGCTAGATCATATGGTAAGGGTGGCTCAGATGGTAAAGCGTCTGTCTACGATCCGGAAGACCTGGGTTCAATCCCTGGGTTGGGAAGATCCCTTGGAGAAGGAAATGGCAATCCACTACAGTACTATTGCCTGGAAAATACCATGAACAGAGGAGCCTGGTAGGCTACAGTCCATGTGATCGCAAAGAGTTGGACACGACTGAGCGAATTCACGTCAAGTATGGTACGAGTATATTTCAGTTCAGTTCAGTTTAGTCCTTCAGTTGTCTCTGACTCTTTGCTACTCCATGGACTGCAGCACGCCAGGTGTCCCTGTCCATCACCAACTCTCGGAGTTTGCTCAAACTTCTGTCCATTGAGTCAGTGATGCCATCCAACCATCTCACCCTCTGTCATCCCCTTCTCCTCCTGCCTTAAATCTTTCCCAGCATCAGGGTTTTTCCAATGAGTTAGTTCTTCCCATCAGGTGGCCAAAGTATTGGAGTTTCAGCTTCAGCATCAGTCTATCCAATGAATATTCAGGTCCTTTAGGACTGACTAGTTTGATCTCCTTGCAGTCCAAGGGACTCTTAAGAGTCTTCTCCAACACCACAGTTCAAAAGCATCAATTCTTTGGTGCTCAGCTTTGTAAAAAACTGCCAAACTGTTTTCCAAAGTAGCTGTATTCCTTCTTTCTTGATGAGGTAACTGAGGACACATGATGTTGAGTCACTTTTTCTAACTAAAGGCAGACCTGGGATCAGAATTCAGTTCTTGTAACTGCTAGTTTACTGCTCCTTTAAATTGGAGTAACCTTTTTATATAAATTTTGGCTCACAAAGTCATTCTTCAATAGTGACCAACTATTTTGGTCACTCTATGACAGTTTTTTTTTTTTTTTTTATATTTACCTTTTCCCCTGTACTTCCTGTCCTGTGTTCTTGGTTACTAGACATTTTCTCTTCCTTATCTCATTTGTTTATGCCTTTGTCAGAAGAATGATGAAATTATAGAAGATAGAGTCAGTTCTGTTCTTTCTTGTTCTCTTAGTCTGGGACTACAACATGGAATATTTTATTTGTATACACCTTGGAGAACGCATATGACTATGTTCATGGCTTATTGATAACTAAATAAGGTTATTCCTTTTTTTATCAGACTTTCTGCTTATTTCTTTATTTTTGGCTGTGCTGGATCTTCATTGCTACAAGTGGGCTTTCTCCAGTTGCTGTGCGTGGGCTTTTCATTGTGGTGGCTTCTCTTGTTGTAGAGCATGGGTTGTAGACACATGGGCTTCAGTAGATGCAGCATGTGGGCTCAGTAGTTGCAGATCGCAGGTTCTAGAGTGCAGGCTCAGTAGTTGTGCACTCAGGCTTCGTCACCGCATGACATGTAGAATCTTCCCAGACTAGGCATCCAATCTGTTTTTCCTGTGTTGGCAGGCAGATTCCCAACCATTGAACTACCAGGGGATTCCCAGTAAGCTTATTTCTATAATTCATCTAGATTAGTTTTCTATCTCTGTTTTTTTTTTAAAGAGAAAACTTTTCGCCACTACATAAAATTAAGTTTAAATAATTTCATCAAGTAATATTTTTGAAAGGTTTATTTTCTTCTATCCTGTTTATGCTAGAGTGTTACTCACTCAGTTGTATCTGACTCTTTGTGATCTGATGGACTGTAGCCTGCCAGGCTTCCCTGTCCATGGGATTTTCCAGGCAAGAATACTGGAGTGGGTTGCCATTCACTTCTCCAGGGGATCTTCCTGACCCAGGGATCGAACCCCTGTTTCCTACATACTTAGGTACAATTTGTTATCTTTAACTCTAGGAAGAGTTCATAATGCATGCTTGGTCAATATACTAAAGAGGATTAAGTTCATACTTGAAGGCAATTTGGACTGGTGTCACTTTTCTAACCTAGCCTTTTTAATAGCATTTTAGCATTATCTATTTTAATAATCAATTAGCAGAATTTCCTTGTGTTGCTACTGAAATTTTTAAACATGTAGCTAGTCAACATTTGAATTTTGATTGATTGCTTATTGACCAACATACACAATATTTTAAAATCTTATGCACTTTAGTTATTTGCATGATTTAGTATTTTCAACAGCTGCTGCCAACTATTCACATCACAGATTGCTATATGTTCCAAATGATAGGAAAAAAGAGCTGACATGCCAATTGTAAACCTGTAACTTTGTTACAAAAGCAACACATTGAATCATCCAAGAAGTACATTAAGTAAACCTGGGCTGCACATATTTTTAAATTGAAAATATCAGAATTAATTTACTGAAAACCCCCATGGGAACTAACTATATGTCACAGGTGCCAAATTAGAAATCTCCAGGTTATAAGATCATAACCCCTAGAGGAATATTTATCTGTATGTTTACTTAATATCTAACAGCATGTGAAATTTATTTATTAATATGCCTGCAGGTTTTTCTCTAATCCCACTTCTCAAGATGCACACACATAGATAGAAAGCCAGGAGGGGGTGAATTGCCCTGGAACTGTTTCCATCTAAGCTGAAAAATATGGTTATAATGGGAAAAGCAAAAGTTGCTCTCCTTCTGACCTTGAACATTTATGCACATCAAAAGTAAAATATGTGGACAAATTCTAAGACTTACCTTCATGACATCTTCCCTGCCATACCCTTAGTCCAATCTAAAGTGAGCATTGATTGCACTGCCTTTGAGTATAACTTATCTATAGGCCTTATTTTATCATCCTTTCAATTATAGTTTATAGGTATCACTCTTATTTCCTTTACATGCTCTACACTGATAGAGATCTTGGTGTGATCATTTGTTTTAATAAGTGACACATAGCAAAGTGACTTTGTACATTGACATCTACCAAATATTTATTAAATGCATTGGATTTGAATTGAATTATATTTATGTGTGTAAAAATTTAAACATGTAAACCAATGAGTAAGGGTAATGATATAAAAAAAGAAGAAGAACGGTTTTTTAAACTGGCAAAGAAATACATTTCAGAACATTTTAGAATACAATTTTCTAAAGTACTTTCATTTTTCAAGAGAAGCTATGATACCTGATGGTATTAAACACGTGGTTTTCTGACATCATTTTTGTCTATACAAAATAAAGTACACAAGTGAAGCGACTATCTGGATAATTTAAACCAAAACATTTTTGCTTCAGTTTTTCTGTGTTTTGAGTATAACTATTGATCTGACTGGAAATACCCAATGCTGCTCCTGGGTTATACTTCATTTAACATGTATGGACTTAACCATAATGAAAGAAATCTTCTTGAGGCCATAACAGCTAGACTGCATGCAATACTAATACCAGATATTTGTATAATGCCTTACACACCTCACAAAAGTGCTTTCACATCAATTATTTCATTAGGTCCTCAGGTGGGTGTGTTGGGGCAAGCAAACTGTGAAATAGGTGGCAAATTATTATGACTCACATTTTATAGATATAAAAAAGAGGGATATATTTTGTATGTTTCTTGCAAATACCTAAATATCTTGCACAAAAGTCTCCTGCCTATAGAAATCTAGTTGCTTTAACATGAAGGTAAATCTTGCTATAAGTAAAGCCTCATTTGGGACATTTGGGACTTGCTATTCACCTAATGTTGTCAAGTAGTGGGGACTACAAATTAGACTTTTATAACTGTTAATTTCCAGATATTTGTAAATGTACCATGGGAATATATAAAAGAAACTTATGTGTTCTGTAAGGGACTGAGAGTATGCACAGAAGAGATGGCGTTTTGAATTGAATCTTAGAGGATAACTTCAACAACGAGAGAAATGATTAAGGCTGAAAGAGACAGCTCTCAAATGTAAAACTGCCCATCAGAGCTGACCGTCTGTAGCACGCTTTAGCTTCACAGTAAGTTACCTGGGAGAAAATTATGGAAAATACAACTAGAAAAGTATCAGTGACCAGATTATGAGTAGTTTTGAATTCCAAACTAAAGATGTTGGCTCTGCTTGTGTAGGCAATAAGGAAGGTTCTTTGTTTTTGTTTTGTTTTAGGATAAAAATGTAGGAAACCTTACTCTGATAGGAGATGAGAAGGGAGTTGAGAATGGAATCTTAGGCCAGTATTTTCCAAACACCTCAAAGGACACATACAAAATGTTAACATGTGCATGTGGGCCAAACTGACAAGGTTTTGCCTGTGTGTGGGCTGCCATCTTCCCTGAGACCTGCTCTTCCCAGCCTCCCTGAAGGCTGAGAGAATAACTGTAATTTATCTCACTTGATTCTATTGGCTCCACCATCAAAGTGCCTTCTACCTCTGTTGGGAAATCCTCCCTTCAGCAAAGGAAGGAGGAAGAGAAGGTAAAGAGGACAAGACAAGGGGCATGAGGAGACAAAATGAGAAAGGAAGCAGAAGTGTGGTATCATAAAGCCAGTGGTATCATGAGTCAAAGGAGGAGAAACATTTTTAAAAGGGAGAAATCCAAAAAGACTTAACTGCTGTTTAAAAGTAGTCTTCAGTTCAGTTCAGTTCAGTCAGTCTTGTCCGAATCTTTGTAACCCCATGAACTGCAGCATGCCAGGCTTCTCTGTCCATTACCAACTCCTGAAGTTCACCCAAACCCATGTCCATGGAGTCGGTGATGCCATCCAACCATCTCATCCTCTGTCCCCTTCTCCTCCTGCCCTCAATCTTTCGCAGCATCAGAGTCTTTTCAAATGAGTCAGCTCTTTCCATAAGGTGGCCAAAGTATTGGAGTTTCAGCTTCAACATCAGTCATGGGAGTTCAATTTTTATAGCCACTCTTGTATGAAAAGCAGTATGGAAGTTCTTCAAAAAATTCAAAACGAACTACCATATGATCCAGCAATTCCATTCCTGGATATGTGTCTGAAGGAGTTGAAATCAGTATCTCAAAGGGATATCTGCACACTCATGTTCACTGCAGCATTATTCAAAATAGCCAAGATATGGAAATAAGCCAAGTGTCCAAAAATGAAAATATAGAGAAAATGCTATATATATATATATATGTATATATATACACACACACACACACATGCAGTATTTGTACACACACACGTACAATTGAAGACTATGCAATCATGAGAAAGAAGGAAACCCTGCTGTTTGCAACAACATGAATAGAGATAAGTTGGACACATAAAAACAAATATTGTATGATCTTACTTATATGTGGAATCTAAAAAAGCTGAACTTATAAAAACAGAATAAAATGGTAGTTACCAGGGCCTTGGGAGTGGGGGAATTGGGAAGATGTTGTTTAAGGGTAAAAATTTACAACTAGTTGATACAGAAGTCCTGGAACTCTAATGCATAACACAGTGATTACACTCAGCAACACTGTATTAGAAACTTTTGGACAGTAAGGAGATCAAACCAGTCACTCCTAAAGGACATCAACCCTGAATATTCATTCACTGAAGCTGAAGCACCAAAACTTTGGCCACCTGATGCAAAGGGCTGATTCATTGGAAAAGACCCTGATGTTGGGAAAGATTAAAGGCAGGAGGAGAAGGAGGTGACAAAGAATGAAATGGTTGGATGTTTGTCACCAACTGGATGGACATGAGTTTGAGCAAACTCAAACTCTGTATGATACTGAAGGGCAGAGAATCCTGGTGTAATGCAGCCCATGGGGTTGCAAAGAGTCAGACATAACAGCTATTGAACAGCAAAGAGAGTAAATCATAACTGTTTTTAACACAGAAAAGAAATGAAGATATGTGACATGATAAAGATGTCAGCTAATACTACTGCTGTAATCATATTGCAATATATAAATGTATCAAACCAATGCCTTGCACACCTTAAACTTTCCCAATGTCAAGTCAATTATATCTCAATAAAACAAAGAGAAAAAAAAAAAAAGAAAAATCAAATTGTGTGGAAGCTAAGCAGACACAGGTTAGGACAATGTCATCCCTCATTGCTTATTAGAGAGCAGTTTGAGTAGAAAAGAGGGCATGAAAGGCAGATTAAGTAATGACTGGGAGGTAGAGAAGTGATGTGTGTAGATCACAGTTCTTATAAGAAGCTGCTGGCAAAAAGCAATAATCTGAAAAGAGAGGCAAGAGCTCATTGGGAAGTTGAAGACTGGAGTATGTGTGTAGGACTGAGGACAGGAGAAAAAAGGAAAGAATTGATACAGCAAAATTTGGGCAAGTGAGAGAGAGTGGAATCAAATGCATGAGTAGAGAAATTAACCTTGGCATTGGTTAAAAATATGTCTTCCTTTACTAGAAGTATTGATGGAGAGAGAGATATTTTGAAGGGAAGAAATGTGAGAATATTCTCACTCAACAGCTTTTGCTTTTTCTGTAAAATAAAATGTGAGCAGGATGGTGATGATTCAACAGTTCCTACTGGGGAAAAGAATAGTTGACAAGGTAGAGTGAAGTTAGGGTCAGATGCATCTATCAGTCATGTTCTAAACACTGTGCCCAGCAATATGCTAGGTGCTGTAGGGGATGTAAAATATGGATGACATAATTCTTGTCCTCGAAGGGTCACACACATACAAACATCTTTAAAGATAAGGAAATCTTTGCAAACTAAACTATTATTTGCTGCAAAGCACAAAAGCAATCTTATGGAAGAACTAGGGGAGTGGTGAAGAAGCTGAGAAAAGCTTCATGCATTATGTGGATAAACAGAGGATTCATTTTTAGAAAGAAGCAGAGACCAGAGTCAGGATGGCACACATGGCAGATAGTAGAGGAAGTGGGTGATGAGGAACACAACTTTGGAAGGAACCGGAGTGTCTGTGGGGAGTATAAAGATGCATAAAGATCAGTTAGGTATTTGCATGCAGGATGGAGGAGAGCTGGTGCTTTTGAACTATGGTGTTGGAGAAGACTCTTGAGGGTTCCTTGGACTGCAAGAAGATCCAACCAGTCCATTCTGAAGGAGATCAATCCTGGAATTTCTCTAGAAGGAATGATGCTAAAGCTGAAACTCCAGTATTTTGGCCACCTCATGCGAAGAGTTGACTCATTGGAGAAGACTCTGATGCTGGGAGGGATTGAGGGCAGGAGGAGAAGGGGACGACAGAGGATGAGATGGCTGGATGGCATCACTGACTCGATGGGTGTGAGTCTGAGTGACCTCCGGGAGTTGGTGATGGACAGGGAGGCCTGGCGTGCTGCGGTTCATGGGGTCACAAAGAGTCGGACACGACTGAGCGATTGATCTGATCTGATCTGATCTGATGAAGGAGAGCATGGAGATAATAGAGGTAGAAACATAATAAACCAAGAAACTGTTGTAGCAAACCAGATATATGAGGCTATGCAAGAGTAATGCCCATGCCAGAATGGGGAGAGAAAGGGATAAATCTGAGATATATTCTGAAGGATGATTTGCTAAAATAATGTGACAGATTGGATATTGATTGGGAGGAAGCAAAGAATAAACTGTGTTTTTAAGTTTTCACTTCTGGGAGATAGAAAAATGATGTTAGTGCCGAAATGGAACATCTGGGAAAACAAGACTGTTCTGAGGTGAGGATGATGAGTTTCAGTTTGGGGCTTTTTGATGTTTAGGAGAACAGTAGTGAAGATAGATGATAGGTATTTGTTGGGCATTTCAAGTCTTTGGTGGGAAAGTACAGGGACTTCTAATTTGAATTATCATCAAGAGGTCATCCCAGTGAAGCTTTGGGAAACAATCAACTCACCAGAGAAAGTGCTTGGAGATGCATAGGATCAGAGAATTAAGACTTGAGTTTCAATCAGTATTTCCAGTTAAAAATGAAGAACAAGAAGCCGAGCCTGATAAGGAGGCAAAGCAAAGGATCAGAAAGTCTGGGCAACTAATGAATCAACATGTTTTGAAACAGAGCAAGAAGAAAACCTCAATTTTGTTGCAGTCCTGAATATTCATTGGAAAGACTGAGGCTGAAGCTGAAGTTCCAATCCTTTGGTGACCTGATGTGAAGAACTGACTCACTGGAAAAGACCCTGATGCTGGGAAAGATTGAAGGCAGGAGGAGAAGGGGAGGACAGAGGATGAGATGGTTGGATGGCATCACCGACTCAATGGATATGAGTTTGAGCAAGCTCCAGGACTTGGTGATGGACTGGGGAGCCTGGCATGCTGCAGTCCATAGGGTTGCAAAGAGTCGGACATAACTGAGCAACTGAGCTGAACTGACAAGTCATGAAGAAATAGAATTGATAAAAAATACACTGAATCTGAGCAAAAGGAGATCATTTTAAACCTTCCAGCAATCAATTTCAATGAAGCAATGGGAGGAGAAGAGAATGATGGTATGAGGTAAACAGACAGTGATTATATAAACATGCTCAAATCTTTCCAAAGGGAAGCATGTTAGAATTTCTTAGAGTCTTGAGGAGGTGCTTTGTTGATCATCAGTGAAATTGATGGGGTGTTATACTAGACCTTGCTCACCCCTCAGTCATCTGGAGCAGCTCCATTTACATGTTTCTAAGTAGGTGTGTGTGAGCACATGTGCCTGAGTGTATGTGTCTTCACACACATATAGATTTAGGAGCTGGCTATAATATTTTACTTGGAGATGTGTGTGATGCTAAAATAAAACACAAAGTTTAATAATCTTCTCTAGAAGTTTGGCAATCAAAAAGAGACCAATAACAAATGAGTGCTAAACAAGGTAGTAGGGTAATTTTACAACAGGATATTAACTCCCAATATTTAGAGAAAACTGGCTGTGGATTCATACATCTCTTATTTTAAATGTTGGCTCTATTTACTAAATGTGTGAGTGAGTTACTTGGGTTTCCCAGGTAGCTCATTGGTAAAGAATCGGCCTATCAATGCAGAAGACACAGGAAATGGAAGTTTGATCCCCGGATTGGGAAGCTCACCTGGAGAAGGCAATGGCACTCCACTCCAGTACTCTTGCCTGGAAAATTCATGGACGGAGGAGCCTGGTGGGCTGCAGTCCATGGGGTCGCTAGGAGTCAGACACGACTGAGCAACTTCACTTTCACGTTTCACTTTCACGTTTCACTTTCATGCATTGGAGAAGGAAATGGCAACCCACTCCAGTGTTCTTGCCTGGAGAATCCCAGGGACGGGGGAGCCTGGTGGGCTGCCGTCTATGGGACCAACCTAGACAGCATATTAAAAAGCAGACATTACTTTGCCAACAAAGGTCTGTCTAGTCAAGGCTATGATTTTTCCAGTAGTCATGTATGGATGTGAGAGTTGGACTATAAAGAAAGCTGAGCATGGAAGAATTGCTGTTTTTGAATTGTGGTGTTGGAGAAGACTCTTGAGAGTCCCTTGGAAATCCTAAAGGAAATCAATCCTGAATATTCACTGGAAGGACTGATGTTGAAGCTGAACCTCCAATCCTTTGGCCACCTGATGCGAAGAACTAACTCATTTGGAAAGACCCTGATGCTGGGAAAGATTGAAAGCAAGAGGAGAAGGGGACAACAGAGGATGAGATGGTTGGATGGCATCACCAACTCAATGGACATGAGTTTGAGCAAGCTCCAGGAGTTGGTGATGAACTGGGAGGCCTGGCATGCTGCAGTCCATGGGGTCGCAGAGTCAGACATGACTGAGTGACTAAACTGAACTGAACTGACGGATCAAAGACCTCTCTTGCACTGCACATTTTCTAAGCCACGCTGCTGAATTGTTCTCTTTTTACTGTCTCTCTTTTTGGGGACTGATTCAAAGACTAACTCAATAGCTTTCATATTTGTCCATAACTGTAAATTTTCAGGGGCTTCCCTGATGGCTCACTGAGTAAAGAATCCCTTGCAATGCAGGAGACACAGGAGATGCAGGTTTGATCCTGGCTTGGGACGATCCCCTGGAGGAGGAAATAGCAAACCACTCCAGTATTCTTGTCTGAAAAATCCTATGGACAGAAGCACCTGGCGAGATACAGTCCAAAGGGCTGCAAACAGTCAGACATGACTGAGTAACTAAGTACACTTAATTTGTCTAGAATTCATACTAACTAAACTAAATCTATAATACCTTGTTTATTAGAAGCCCCTTTTTCATCAAACATGGATCAAATTAGTAGTTTTTAAACTAGTGGTAATATTGCTGCATTAAGACTTTTAGAACTCACTTTCTTTATTGTCCCAGAATTTTGAGCAAATACTGCCATGACCTCCCTAGGATTTTTCTTTTGCAGAACATGTGCATTTAAATGCATATGTTTTAGTGTCTTTGGATAATGTAAAGTTTTTTCTAAGTTATTGATATAAAGGCCACAAGCCTGAGTATGTTTAAGCATTGAAGATAAAGCAATAGAAGAAATAAAAGACACTGAGATTAAGCCTTGTCCCAAAAGAACTGTGGAGACACACACTCTAGTCCTCAGATAAGTAGGTTCATTTTTCACAAGAAAGAAGTTTTCCCTCTTCTAAATGGGCGGAAGAATGAAAGACCAGGAAAAGAAAATAGAAAATCAAATTTGAGGTAAATCCAGGGTACAGAGGACTCACGGGATAGTTTCACTTTCATCTCAGAAACATGAGAGAGAAATCAGCATGAGCTTTGGTGTCAAACTGAAACATTTTTTATTTGACATGATGCAAATGAGAACTGAAACCACCATGATTTCCTGCCTGTGTGTTAAACAACACTGAACAAGTAAAAGTAATTTAATTATGTTAAAATAACCCCTTATTTTAACAAGGGAAACTAAGCCCTTGCTTTAAATGCTTATGTATCAAAACTAACAGTTTGGTCATCAAGACTCCATTCAGCAGTTTCTCCTTGCTGTTCCCGCCCATTCAATGATACAACATCATAAATTCAACCCAGTTCCAATCAGGCAACTACTTTTCAAAATAGTTGCCTTGAAATTGCCCAAACCAAACCCTAAAAACCTATAACTATCCTCCTTTTAAATCCACTTTTGAAGTGCAGCCACGATTCTGTCAAACTGATGTTAGCCTTTTCTGCAGTAGATCTAAGAAACTTCATTTTGCTTTATCAACACATTAGATTCATCTCGAGGTCTTTTACACGGCTGCTGGTCAACCCCAAATGGGTTTTCATTGCCTCTTTTCATAACAAAATGTAACTCATTTAACTGACTCCACATATAAAGTTTATAGACCCAAGATTTTTCCTAATAATATCTACATATATGGATTTCATTGTAGTGCAAATAGAACTCACGAATAAGGCAGCAATGCATCTATGAATAATGTTCAAATATTCTTAATTGCCTCCTAAGTCTTGTACAGTGTGTGCTATGAACTACATATGTCTAGATCTCCTTAATAGGATGTTGTCTGATCTTTCCTTTCTTTGTAACCTTGGGTGGTTTGCTTTTCTTCTCAGAGCTTGAATTTCCTCTTCAGTAAAATGGGGTTCATTACTATATCACAAAGTTATTAGCAGATTTAAAGGGGTCCATGTAGGTAGAGAGCCTAGAATGATCTCTAGTATGTGGTACAAATACAATGTGTTGGTTCCATTCTTCTTTTTATATATTTCCTTCTTGAAATTTGGAAGCTTGCCGTATGTTGACAAAAAGTATAACTAGTTCCCATTTTTCTATATTGCTCAACAGAGAATCTAGGAAAGTGAAGTCTCTGCATGTCCCCACCACCCAGCAAATATTCTAATATCCTTAAGATTATTTTCACATTGAGAGAGGAAGGCAGTGTCTCTGACTGAGAGGAAGCCATAAAATGCCCCAAGGCTCCTTACCTACTGGGAAATAGAAGCTCTACCTTTTAATTTAGTTGGAAGCTCCAGAGTTTATTAATTTTTTTCTGTAGTTGATCTTTCTATCACATCTTCTCCTTTGGTATGTAGTATTTTTTAGTAAATACTGAGAATTTGGGTGACAAACGACTTGTACAAATTTCAAAAATTCCAATTAAGTACTGTACCTATTCCTGAATGTAAATTCTAATTCTTCTTATGCTTGATGTTCAATGGGTTAAAAGCTGAATCATAAGGGAAACATTAGATGTTGCCGTATTTTTGTATCCAAGTTTTGAAATGTTTTCTTAGCTGGAATTTCCCTTTCTTTCCCTCTTTGTTCATTTATATCCATCTGCTTCTCTCTCCCAAGCACATATCTGTGTCCACACACACACACACACACACACACACACACCCCCTGGCTTTCTTCCTTTTCATGCTTTCATGTCACTGACTTTTACAGAATCTATGCTTAGGCAGTCTGGACAGCAGCAATCTAAAGACAGATTCCATCAAGCTCGTATCTGTTAGAACCTGCAGTGCTTGCATTTGGATTCGATATCTAACAATAATGTGGTATTTTATAAACATTAGCGAGGATGATTTTGCACTGGTCGGCAAAGGTAAAAAAAATAGGTGCTTTGGGAAAACAAATAAAAAAGGAATTGGATCTGTCTCAATAAATTGCACAAATTGTAAATATCCCAAAGATGCAGCCGCTTACTATAGCATAGGAAAATAAAGCTGACAATTACGCTTTAGAATGAACAGGTGAGTAATATGATGGCTAAAAAATTTTCTTTACCATTGTTCTTCTATTAAGTGCAGCAGTGTATTTGTTTATTACATGCAGTTTCTGTCCTATCTGTCCGCTCAGTTCTTCAGATATTATTTTTATAATGCCAATGAAGATTTACAGTCAAGTCATGATCCTTTTCTATTCTGGTTTGGGTCCGCAGATACACTTGTTCCATCAAGTTAAACATAATTATAGAATAATCTTTCACAAATATTATAGCTAATAACATTAGGGCCTTTATACATTCTGGTCCTTCATTTATGCACATTAAAATTTCATTTCAAATGAAAGAACTCTGAAGGTTTGAATATCTTTTTAAAACATCATATGTGCTTTCTAGCACTGTGTGCATCAAAACTTCAGAACTGGCCCTGTTTGGCTGGGATTACATGACCTGGACAAAGTCAGAAGCAACTTGAAAGAAATGATTTCTGGCTGTAGCTAAGCAAACCTTAGTTTGATTATGAGCTAAACATTCCTCTTTGGTTTTAAGTATCAGAACTTGATATTTTACTCAGGCAATGGTCTGCACAGAGTTTTGTTTAGTGGGAAAAATGATCGTCCTTGTAAGTTTCACAAGTACATGTTGTAATGCCGAAGACTCAATGTGTAGGAATTTGCCTTGACAAAATCTACAGTTCAGGGTATTGTTTTGACGTGAATTAATGGCACCCCACCCCAGTACTTTTGCCTGGAGAATTTCATGGACAGAGGAGCCTGGTAGGCTCCAGTCTATGGGGTCGCTGGGAGTCGGACACGACTGAGCGACTTCACTTTCACTTTTCACTTTCATGCTTTGGAGAAGGAAATGGCAACCCACTCCGGTGTTCTTGCCTGGAGAATCCCAGGGATGGGGGAGCCTGGTGGGCTGCTGTCTGTGGGGTCGCACAGAGTCGGACACGACTGAAGCGACTTAGCAGCAGCAGCAGCAGCAACATAAATATCACATTAGACAATTTTTAGCTTCTTCATTGAATGTAGAATCCTAGAACTTTGCTGCTTATATTAATTTTAGCACTCAGAGATCAGATCAGATCAGATCAGATCAGTCGCTCAGTCGTGTCCGACTCTTTGCGATCCCACGAACTGCAGCACGCCAGGCCTCCCTATCCATCACCAGCTCTCGGAGGTCACTCAGACTAACATTCGTCGAGTCAGTGATGCCATCCAGCCATCTCATCCTCTGTCGTCCCCTTCTCCTCCTGCCCTCAATCCCTCCCAGCATCAGAGTCTTCTCCAATGAGTCACTCTTCGCATGAGGTGGCCAAAATACTGGAGTTTCAGCTTTAGCATCTTTCCTTCCAAAGAAATCCCAGGGCTGGTCTCCTTCAGAATGGACCGGTTGGATCTCCTTGCAGTCCAAGGGACTCTCAAGAGTCTTCTCCAACACCACAGTTCAAAAGCATCAATTCTTCGGCGCTCAGCCTTCTTCACAGTCCAGCTCTCATATCCATACATGACCACAGGAAAGACCATAGCCTTGACTAGGCGAACCTTTGTTGGCAAAGTGATGTCTCTGCTTTTGAATATGCTATCTAGGTTGGTCATAACTTTCCTTCCAAGGAGTAAGCGTCTTTTAATTTCATGGCTACAGTCACCATCTGCAGTGATTTTGGAGCCCAGAAAAAGAAAGTCTGACACTGTTTCCATTGTTTCCCCATCCATTTCCCATGTAGTGATGGGACCAGATGCCATGATCTTCGTTTTCTGAATGTTGAGCTTTAAGCCAACCTTTTCACTCTCCACTTTCACTTTCATCAAGAGGCTTTTTAGCCCCTCTTCACTTTCTGCCATAAGGGTGGTATCATCTGCATATCTGAGGTTATTGATATTTCTCCCAGCAATCTTGATTCCAGCTTGTGTTTCCTCCAGTCCAGCATTTCTCATGCATATAAATTAAATAAACATGGTGACAATATACAGTCTTGACGTACTCCTTTTCCTATTTGGAACCAGTCTGTTGTTCCATGACCAGTTCTAACTGTTGCTTCCTGACCTGCATACAGATTTCTCAAGAGGCAGATCAGGTGGTCCGGTATTCCCATCTCTCTCAGAATTTTCCACAGTTTATTGTTATCCACACAGTCAAAGGCTTTGGCATAGTCAATAAAGCAGAAATAGATGTTTTTCTGGAACTCTCTTGCTTTTTCAATGATCCAGCGGATGTTGGCAATTTGATCTCTGGTTCCTCTGCCTTTTCTAAATCCAGCTTGAACATCAGGAAGTTCACGGTTCACATATTGCTGAAGCCTGGCTTGGAGAATTTTGAGCATTACTTTACTAGAGTGTGAGATGAGTGCAATTGTGAGGTAGTTTGAGCACTCTTTGGCATTGCCTTTCTTTGGGATTGGGATGAAAACTGACCTTTTCCAATCTTGTGGCCACTGCTGAGTTTTCCAAATTTGCACTCATGGAAACTAGAA
The DNA here is from genome assembly GCA_935064755.1 of Tragelaphus eurycerus. NCBI lineage: Eukaryota > Metazoa > Chordata > Mammalia > Artiodactyla > Bovidae > Tragelaphus > Tragelaphus eurycerus. Next base: position 11,298,463 of record CAKXYN010000036.1, on the reverse strand, counting down.
ATCCTCATGAGTTTATTTACCATTGTATAAATTCCAGTGAATGTGACTGCATGAAGTAAATTTAAGGCTGTATTTTGAGGGACTGGCCCTTATTTTTAAATATTTTCCAACATTTAATCTACATCAATCTTTTTTATTTCTTTATGCAAGCACTTTTCATTAACTACTATGAAACAAGTTCTCATAAACCAAGAAGACATGGTGCTCTGTTGCATAACTATGGGTAAGAAAGATGACAGAACTTCGTACTGAAGCAATGTGGTCTGTTTGATTAAAATATTATCTTTTTATTTGGCTTTGAAAATAATGTTCTCAGAATTAAAACAAAACCTAACAAACTTTGTACAACTCTGATTGTTAATATTAGTTTGGTAAAAGTTTCAGTAGATGTATTTCTTTAAAACATTTTGGCATTTATAGAATTTATTAAATGTGTGAGACTAGATATTTTTCAAGATTCATAGCTATATTCATAATTAAAATCAATGGATAATTAAAGTTAATACACTCGTTCACTCTCTTTTTAGAAAAAATATTTATCTCTGCAAAACAAGAGCCAACTGTATTTCTCTAAAAATATCCTATAGTGGCTTTGCAAATTAGTCAATGAATTTTAACAGGGTATGCTCTGACTTTGATCTTTTGTGCTGTCTACATGTGCAAAGGATTATTTTTCCTACTTATAGTTCTGAGCTATATTTCCATATTCTTGGGGGCACTTTGATTTTGTATTGTGAAGTGACAGCATCAAAACATCACTCTCAACTTTCTGCACTTAATTGTAATGTCATTTATTGATAAATGATGTTGTATCTGTCCTCTATTACTGAGAATAGTCCTCATATTCCTCAGGTCAAGAAGATTCCCTGAAGAAGGAAATGACAACCCACTCCAGTATTCTTGTCTGGGAAATCCAATGGCCAAAGGATTCTGGTGGACTACAGTCCATGAGGTCACAAAAAACTTGAACACACAGCTCAGTGACTAAATAACAATTATCAATTATGTACCTAATTCTCTTTCAGTGATAAGATCACCTATTTTTAACTTGTCAGAACCTTCTCAAAAATAAGTAAGATTCATATAGTATAACAGAAATTCTCCTTCCTCCTCCTGGAGTTTGTCTCATCTTTTCCCCTTAAAACTATACTTCCTGCCTACTTCCAGCTGTGAATAAACATGGACATAGATAAGCATTGTTGGTGCATGACCTTTGCCCATATGTGATGGTAGATAGATGACACTGCCTTGAGCAAATGAAGAAACTGCTGCTTGGATCAGCACTCACTTAAGAGGAAAGATCATTTCTCTTTTCTTGCTATTTAGCCAAGCATTTACTGTGGGGATTTCCAAAGACCCAGTATTAGGGTTTCTGTCAAAAAGTTGATGGTCATACACACATATCTTGAAAGCAAATAGTTTGAAGTCAAAGGGCATAACTCATTGCATTTATTCCATACATGTTGTTAATTTAAGGTGCACTTTCTATCTCAAAAGGTCAGGAAATATCAATTTGATAGCTCATTCTTGTTCTACCTAATATTTTCTTTATTTTACATGCAAACACATTCAAGAGCCCGAAAGAGGCAAAGGAAGAATCATGTAAATTGCCTGATCTTTGTTCGGTGCAAAAGCTGAATTTAGAAACTCTGCTCATCCAGCTCCCAGAGAAATCAAACATCGCAGAAAGTTTTGCCTTGCTGAATGGCCTTTCTGACCTTACTTTTGAACAACTGAAGATGTAAAAGAGCCATAAGGTCAAAAGCAGAGATCATATTCCTTGGTAATAAAAGTCCCTTATCTTGCGATCTCCCCCAGTAGCATGCTGGTCAATGGGTTCCTCCTGACTTGGGAAAGCAAACTGTGAGCATCCTTTTCTGAATCCAGCGATATTATGTTGGTGACATGAAATCAGGGTGGTGGGAATATGTACACAAAAGATATTGGCAAATGGTAAAATCAAGGAAATGATTTTTTCCTTAAGGAGCCAGTTGTTAAATATTCACCAGAATATCATGGGTTATATCTCTCATTAATTTGAGTTTACTGATTATTTTAATTAATTACATTATATTTATGACCAGTGATTTGATATTTAATAGTATTTAATCGTAGTTAATAGTGGAAGAAGATACCTAAGCATTGTCTCATAGGGTATGGATATTTTCCTTCACTTAAGTGGCATCACTCCTTTCCTATCTTTTTGCACCTCACGTTTCTCACTTTAATAATCTATCTTGGGAGATCTTCCTAAGTCAGCACATACAGATCTACTTCATTTTGTATTAACAACCACATTACACTCCATTGAACAGCTTCACCAAAGTTTATTTACCCAGGTCCCTTAATTTGTACAAAATAGCTAGTTTCCAGTTTTTAGCTATTATAAAGAATTCTGTGTTGACCACATTTTTTCAGACTCTACTTTGAGTAAGCCACTTTTATATATCTAGAGAAGTGAAAATGCTGAGTTAAAATGTAGGTGGCATTTTATATTTTGATAGATATTGTTAATTTGAGGTCCTAAAAGTCTGAGTACAATTTGACATCATTTAAAGTATCATTTAAAGTGGTAACTCATGAAAATATAGACAGAACACTCTCTGACACAAATCACAGCAAGATCCTCTGTGACCCACCTCTCAGAATAATGGAAATAAAATAAAATTAAAAAGCCAAATGGGATCTAATTAAACTTAAAAGCTCTTGCACAATGAAGGAAACTATAAGCAAGGTGAAAAGGCAGCCATCAGAAAGGGACAAAATAATAGCAAACAAAACAACTGAAAAAGAATTAATCTCAAAAATATACAAGCAACTCCTGCAGCTCCATATCAGAAAAATAAATGACACAATCAAAAATGGGCCAAAGAACTAAACAGACATTTCTCCAAAGAAGACATACAGATGGCTAACAAATGCATGAAAAGATTCTCAGCATCATTCATTATTAGATAAATGCAAATCAAAGCCACAATGAGGTACCGTCTCCTGCCGGTTAGAATGGCTGCTATCCAAAAGCCTACAAGCAATAAATGCTGGAGAGGGTGCAGAGAAAAGGGAACCCTCTTATGCTGTTGGTGGGGAATGCAAGCTAGTACAGATGTTAGGGAGAACATTGTGGAGATTCCTTTAAAAACTGGAAATAGAATTGCCCTATGACCCAGCAATCCCACGGCTGAGCATACACACTGAAGAAATCAGAATTGAAAGAGACATGAGTACCCCAATGTTCATTGCAGCATTGTTTACAATAGCTAGGACATGGAAGCAACCTAGATGTCCATTGACAGATGAATGGATAAGGAAGTTGTGGTACATATACAAATGGAATGTTACTCAGATATTAAAAAAAAGCATTTGAGTTGGTTCTAATGAGGTGGATGAAACTGGAGCCTATTATACACATTGAAGTATGTCAGAAAGAAAAACATCAATATGGTATATTAATGCACATATATGGAATTTAGAAAGACAGTAATGATGACCCTATATGCGAGACAGCAAAAGAGACACAGATGTAAAGAACAGACTTTTGGACTAGGTGAGAGGAAGTAAGGGTGTGATGATATGAGAGAATAGCATTGAAACATGTATATTACCATATGTAAAATATATAATCAGTGCAAGTTTGATACATGAGGCAGAGCATGCAAGGTTGGTGCTCTGGGACAACCTGGAGGGATGGGGTGGGGAGGGAGGTGGGATGGAGGTTTAGAATGGTTTGACACATGTACACCTGTGGCTGATTCATGTCGAAGTGTGGCAAAAACCACCACAATATTGTAAAGTAATTAGCCTCCAATTGAAAAAAAAAAACTAGAATTAGAACTGCCATATGACCCAGCAATTCCACTGCTGGGTGTACACACAGAGGAAACCAGTATTGAAAGAGACACAGGTACCCCAATGTTCATTGCAGCACTATTTACAATAGCTAAGACATGGAAGCAACCTAGATGTTTATTGATAGGTGAATGGATAAAGAAGTTGTGGTATGTATACACGATGGAATATTACTCAGCTATAAAAAGGAATGCATTTGAATCTGTTCTAATGAGGTAGATAAACCTGGAGATTATCATACAAAATGAAGTGAGTCAGAAAGAGACAAATACTGTATATTAATGCATATATATGAAATTTAGACAATCCTACATGCAGGGCAGCAAAGGAGACAGATATAAAGAATAGACGTTTGGACTCAGTGGGAGAAGGCAAGGGTGGTATGACTTGAGAGAACAGCACTGAAACATGTACATTATCATACGGAAAATAGGTGAGCAATGTAAGCTCAAGGCATGAAGCAGGGCACCCAAAGCCAGTGCTCTGAGACAACCCAGAGGGATGGGGGGTGGGGATGGAGGTGGGGGCGTTCAAGATGGTGGAGAACACATGCATATCTGTGGCCAATTCATGTTGATGTATGGCAAAAACCATCACAATATTGTAACATGATTATCCTCCAATTAAAACCAATCAATTAATTGAAGAAACAAATGGTAACTCTTCTTTTCTTCTTCTCCTCTTCACATCCCACCCCTCCCCAAACCTTATTTTTAACGACAGGCTAGATCAGATTTGAGAATGCGCCTTTAGTCATGCAATTTTCATCCTTTCAAAAGTATATTTCCAGTAGGAGGATAAAATAACAAAGATAAAAATGTCAGTGTTCTTTTAAATTTCAGTGAATAATTATGAAGTGCTTGCTGCTGCTGCTGCTAAGTCGCTTCAGTCGTGTCCAACTCTGTGCGAACCCGTAGATGGCAGCCCACCAGGCTCCCCCGTCCCTGGGATTCTCCAGGCAAGAACACTGGAGTGGGTTGCCATGTCCTTCTCCAGTGCTTGAAAGTGAAAAGTGAAAGTGAAGTCGCTCAGTCGTGTCTGACTCCTAGCAACTTCATGGACTGCTGAAGTGCTTACTTATGCTTAAAAAGGCTTCCCTAGTAGCTCAGTCAGTAAAGAATCCATCTGCAATGCAGGAGACTGCCTGCAATGCCAGAGAGGCAGGTTTGATCCCGGGTCAAGAAAATCCCCTGGAGAAGGAAATGGCTATTCACACTGCTGTATTCCTGCGTGGGAAATCCCACAGACAGAGGCACCTGGTGGGCTACAGTCCATGGGGTCGCAAAGCATCAGACATGACATGTTTGAGTGACTAATGCTCGTTCATGCTTATAAAATTCTGAGTACACAGCAGACTTAAAAAGGCAGATCTGTTCTCTGACCTCACATAACTCACATTCTCATAGGAAAGCTAAAACAGAGTCAAATATATTTGGCAATCAATCCATCCATATATGTGCATTAGTATACTGTATTTGTGTTTTTCTTTCTGGCTTACTTAACTCTGTATATTAGGCTCCAGTTCCATCCACCTCCTTAGAACTGATTCAAATGTATTCTTTTTAATGACTGAGTAATACTCCATTGTGTATATGTACCACAGCTTTATTAACCATTCATCTGTGGATGGACATCTAGGTTGCTTCCACGTCCTGCCTATTGTAAACAGTGCTGCTATGAACATTGGGGTACACGTGTCTCTTTCAATTCTGGTTTTCTCAGTGTGTATTCAAAGAGTTGACTCATTGGAGAAGACTCTGATGCTGGGAGGGAATGGGGGCAAGAGAAGAAGGAGACGACAGAGGATGAGATGGCTGGATGGCATCACTGACTTGATGAATGTGAGTCTGAGTGACCTCCGGGAGTTGGTGATGGACAGGGAGGCCTGGCATGCTGCGGTTCATGGGGTCGCAAAGAGTCGGACACGACTGAGCGACTGATCTGATCTGATCTGATCTGATGCCCAGCAGTGGGATTGCTGGATCATAAGGCAGTTCTATTCCCAGTTTTTTGAGGAATCTCCATACTGTTCTCCAAAGTGGCTGTACTAGTTTGCATTCCCACCAACAGTGTAAGAGGGTTCCCTTCTCTCCGCACCCTCTCCAGCATTTATTGCTTGTGGACTTTTGGATCGCAGCCATTCTGACTGGTGTGAAATGGTACCTCATAGTGGTTTTGATTTGCATTTCTCTGATAATGAGTGATGTTGAGCATCTTTTCATGTGTTTGTTAGCCATCTGTATGTCTTCTTTGGAGAAATGTCTATTTAGTTCTTTGGCCCATTTTTTGATTGGGTCGTTTATTTTTCTGGAATTGAGCTGTAGAAGTTGCTTGCATACTTTTGAGATTAGTTGTTTGTCTGTTGCTTCATTTGCTATTATTTTCTCCCATTCTGAAGGCTGTCTTTTCACCTTGCTTATAGTTTTCTTTGTTGTGCAGAAGCTTTTTAAGTTTGATTAGGTCCCATTTGTTCATTTTTGATTTTATTTCCGATATTCTGGGAGGTGGGTCATAGAGGATCCTGCTGTGATGTAAGTCAAAGAGTGTTTTGCCTATGTTTTCCTCTAGGAGTTTTATGGTTTCTGGTCTTACATTTAGCTCTTTAATCCATTTTGAGTTTATTTTTGTGTATGGTGTTAGACAGTGTTCTAGTTTCATTCTTTTACAAGTGTTCGACCAGTTTTCCCAGCACCATTTGTTAAAAAGATTGTCTGTAATCCATTGTATATTCTTGCCTCCTTTGTCAAAGATAAGGTGACCATATGTGTGTGGAGTTATCTCTGGGCTTTCTATTTTGTTCCATTGATCTATATTTCTGTCTTTGTGCCAGTACCATACTGTCTTGATGACTGTGGCTTTGTAGTAGAGCCTGAAGTCAGGCAGGTTGATTCCTCCAGTTCCGTTCTTCTTTCTCAAGATAGCTTTGGCTATTTGAGGTTTTTTGTATTTCCATACAAATTGAGAAATTATTTGTTCTAGCTCTGTGAAGAATACTGTTGGTAGCTTGATGGGGATTGCATTGAATCTATAAATTGCTTTGGGTAGTATACTCATTTTCACTATATTGATTCTACCAATCCATGAACATGGTATATTTCTCCATTTATTAGTGTCCTCTTTGATTTCTTTCACCAGTGTTTTATAGTTTTCTATATATAGGTCTTTAGATTCTTTAGGAAGATATATTCCTAAGTATTTTTTTGTTTTCATTGCAATGGTGAATGGAATTGTTTCCTTAATTTCTCTTTCAGTATACTAACACATATATAAGAAATTTAGAAAGATGGTAAAAATAACTCTATTTACGAGACAGCAAAAGAGACATTGATGTATAGAACAGACTTTTGGACTCTGGGACCGGGAGAGGGTGGGATGATTGGGGAGAATATCATTGAAATATGTATAATATCATATCTGAAACAAGTCGTCAGTCCAGGTACAATGCCCGATAACAGATGCCTGGGACTGGAGCACTGGGATGACCTGGAGGGATGTTGTGGGGAGGGGGGAGGAAGGAGGGTTCAGGATGGGGAACACGTGTATACTGGTGGCGGATCCAGCTCGATGTATGGTAAAAGCAATGCAATATTGTAAAGTTAAGCAAAATAAAAAAAAAATAAAGTAAAAATTCATGACCAAAAAAAAAAAAAAAAAATCCATGCAGATATGTGGGAGGCCATTCCTTTTGCAGTGCCCTGGTCTACTTTTCTAAGCTCCTTTTATTTAAAAAAATATATACATTTTTAAAAATTTGATTGTGCTGGGTTTTCTCTAGTTGTGGCATGCAGGCTTAGTTGGCTCTGCAGCATGTGGAATCTTAGTTCCCCAACCAGGAATCAGACCTGTGTCCCCTGTACTGGAAGGTAGATGCTCAAGCACCGGACCACCAGAAAAGTCCCCTACGTGCCTTTTAAACCAGTTGTTCTTGGATATGATCCCATCCTTCACCATCCTGGGAATTATATTTTCCTCTTTTATGTATTGTATCTCATTTTCCTTTTTCTTAACTTTCCCCCCTTATTTTTGATACAGCATATCTTCCTATAGCTTCTTGAAAAAGAGCACGGAAAGTACATTTTTTGACACTTAGCTTTATTAAGATGTCATTCCCCCCCCCCCCCCCATACTTTCTAAATCCTAGCTTGGTTAAATATTCTGGTTGAAAATCAATTTCTCTTTGAATTGTACAGAATCTATTATTTTCTAGCTTTTTTTGTTGCTGTTGAACAATCTGGGTAGCACAGGACCTGTATTTTCTCTCCTAAAGTTTGAAGACAGATATCCTTATCCTATGTATTCTTCAATAAAAGTGAAATGTTTTAGAGTGGTTTTTCTTCTTTCTTAAATTTATTTTGCAGAGCATTTAGTAGGTAGCATTTGAATCTGGCAACTCCTGCCTTTCCATTCTAGGAGTTGGAGGACAAAGAGAGGGCCAATGGAGAGGCTTTATTATTTGGTGTAGAAAAAAAAAAAAAAAAAGAAAAAAAAAAAAAAATAAAAAAAAAATATTCTTTTTTTATAATAAGATAGAAAAAAAAATCTTAAAAAAAAATTATCAAAAAAAAAAAAAAGACGGGCGGCTGTTATTGTTTTGTTTTTTTTTTTTTTTTTTTTTTTCTTCTTTATTTTATTTTTTAATTTATTTTATTATTATTATTATTATTATTTTTTAATTTTTCTTAACTTTACAATATTGTATTACTTTTACTATACATCGAGATGGATCCGCCACCAGAATACACGTGTTCCCCATCCTGAACCCTCCTCCCTCCCCCCTTCCCACACCATCCCTCCAGGTCATCCCAGTGCTCCAGTCCCAGGCATCTGTTATAGGGCATCGTACCTGGACTGACTCGTTTCAGATATGATATTATACATATTTCAATGCTATTCTCCCCAATCGTCCCACCCTCTCCCAGTCCCAGAGTCCAAAAGTCTGTTCTATACATCAGTGTCTCTTTTGCTGTCTCATAAGCAGAGTGATTGTTACCATCTTTCTAAATTCCATATATATGCGTTAGTATACTGTATTTGTGTTTTTTCTTTCTGGCTTACTTCACTCTGTATAATAGGCTCCAGTTCCATCCACCTCATTAGAACTGATTCAAATGTATTCTTTTTAATGGCTGAGTAATACTCCATCGTGTATATGTACCACAGCTTGCTTATCCATTCATCTGTGGATGGACATCTAGGTTGCTTCCACGTCCTGGCTATTGTAAACAGTGCTGCTATGAACACTGGGGTACACGTGCCTCTTTCAATTCTGGTTTTCTCAGTGTGTATGCCCAGCAGTGGCATTGCTGGATCATAAGGCAGTTCTATTCCCAGTTTTTTGAGGAATCTCCATACTGTTCTCCATAGTGGCTGTACTAGTTTGCATTCCCACCAACAGTGTAAGAGGGTTCCCTTCTCTCCGCACCCTCTCCAGCATTTATTGCTTGTGGATTTTTGGATCGCAGCCATTCTGACTGGCGTGTAATGGTATCTCATAGTGGATTTGATTTGCATTTCTCTGATAATGAGTGATGTTGAGCATCTTTTCATGTGTTTGTTAGCCATCTGTATGTCTTCTTTGGAGAAATGTCTATTTAGTTCTTTGGCCCATTTTTTGATTGGGTCGTTTATTTTTCTGGAATTGAGCTGTAGAAGTTGCTTGTATATTTTTGAGATTAGTTGTTTGTCTGTTGCTTCATTTGCTATTATTTTCTCCCATTCTGAACGCTGTCTTTTCACCTTGCTTATAGTTTTCTTTGTTGTGCAGAAGCTTTTTAAGTTTGATTAGGTCCCATTTGTTCATTTTTGATTTTATTTCCGATATTCTGGGAGGTGGGTCATAGAGGATCCTGCTGTGATGTAAGTCAAAGAGTGTTTTGCCTATGTTTTCCTCTAGGAGTTTTATGGTTTCTGGTCTTACATTTAGCTCTTTAATCCATTTTGAGTTTATTTTTGTGTATGGTGTTAGACAGTGTTCTAGTTTCATTCTTTTACAAGTGTTCGACCAGTTTTCCCAGCACCATTTGTTAAAAAGATTGTCTGTAATCCATTGTATATTCTTGCCTCCTTTGTCAAAGATAAGGTGACCATATGTGTGTGGAGTTATCTCTGGGCTTTCTATTTTGTTCCATTGATCTATATTTCTGTCTTTGTGCCAGTACCATACTGTCTTGATGACTGGCTTTGTAGTAGAGCCTGAAGTCAGGCAGGTTGATTCCTCCAGTTCCGTTCTTCTTTCTCAAGACAGCTTTGGCTATTCGAGGTTTTTTGTATTTCCATACAAATTGAGAAATTATTTGTTCTAGCTCTGTGAAGAATACTGTTGGTAGCTTGATGGGGATTGCATTGAATCTATAAATTGCTTTGGGTAGTATACTCATTTTCACTATATTGATTCTACCAATCCATGAACATGGTATATTTCTCCATCTATTAGTGTCCTCTTTAATTTCTTTCAGCAGTGTTTTATAGTTTTCTAAATATAGGTCTTTAGATTCTTTAGGAAGATATATTCCTAAGTATTTTATTGTTTTCATTGCAATGGTGAATGGAATTGTTTCCTTAATTTCTCTTTCTATTTTCTCGTTATTAGTGTACAGGAATGCAAGGGATTTCTGTGTGTTAATTTTATATCCTGCAACTTTACTGTATTCATTGATTAGTTCTAGTAATTTTCTGGTGGAATCTTTAGGGTTTTCTACGTAGAGGATCATGTCATCTGCAAACAGTGAGAGTTTTACTTCTTCTTTTCCAATTTGGATTCCTTTTATTTCTTTTTCTGCTCTGATTGCTGTGGCCAAAACTTCCAGAACAATGTTGAATAGTAATGGTGAAAGTGGGCATCCTTGTCTTGTTCCTGACTTTAGAGGAAATGCTTTCAGTTTTTCACCATTGAGGATAATGTTTGCTATGGGTTTGTCATATATAGCTTTTATTATGTTGAGGTATGTTCCTTCTATTCCTGCTTTCTGGAGAGTTTTTATCATAAATGGATGTTGAACTTTGTCAAAGGCTTTCTCTGCATCTATTGAGATAATCATATGGTTTTTATTCTTCAGTTTGTTAATGTGGTGTATTACGTTGATTGATTTGCGGATATTGAAGAATCCTTGCATTCCTGGGATAAAGCCCACTTGGTCATGGTGTATGATCTTTTTAATGTGTTGTTGGATTCTGATTGCTAGAATTTTGTTAAGGATTTTTGCGTCTATGTTCATCAGTGATATTGGTCTGTAGTTTTCTTTTCTTGTGGGATCTTTGTCAGGTTTTGGAATTAGGGTGATGTTGGCCTCATAAAATGAGTTTGGAAGTTTGCCTTCCTCTGCAATTTTCTAGAACAGTTTGAGTAGGATAGGCGTTATCTCTTCTCTAAATTTTTGGTAGAATTCGGCTGTGAAGCCATCTGGGCCTGGGCTTTTGTTTGCTGGGAGATTTCTGATTACAGTTTCAATTTCCGTGCTTGTGATGGGTCTGTTAAGATTTTCTATTTCTTCCTGATCCAGTTTTGGAAAGTTGTACTTTTCTAAGAATTTGTCCATTTCTTCCATATTGTCCATTTTATTGCCATATAATTGCTGATAGTAGTCTCTTATGATCCTTTGTATTTCTGTGCTGTCTGTTGTGATCTCTCCATTTTCTTTTCTAATTTTATTGATTTGATTTTTCTCCCTTTGTTTCCTGATGAGTCTGGCTAGTGGTTTGTCAATTTTATTTACCCTTTCAAAGAACCAGCTTTTGGCTTTGTTAATTTTTGCTATGGTCTCTTTTGTTTCTTTTGCATTTATTTCTGCCCTAATTTTTAAGATTTCTTTCCTTCTACTAATCTTGGGGTGCTTCATTTCTTCCTTTTCCAGTTGCTTTAGGTGTAGAGTTAGGTTATTTATTTGGCTTTTTTCTTGTTTCTTAAGGTATGCCTGAATTGCTATGAACTTTCCCCTTAGGACTGTTTTTACAGTGTCCCACAGGTTTTGGGTTGTTGTGTTTTCATTTTCATTCGTTTTTAATGCAGAATTTGATTTCTTTTTTGATTTCTTCTGTGATTTGTTGGTTATTCAGGAGTGTGTTGTTCAGTCTCCATATGTTGGAATTTTTAATAGTTTTTCTCCTGTTATTGAGATTTACTCTTACTGCATTGTGGTCAGAAAAAATGGTTGGAATGATTTCAATTTTTCTGAACTTACCAAGGCTAGATTTATGGCCCAGGATGTGGTCTATACTGGAGAAGGTTCCGTGTGCACTTGAGAAAAAGGTGAAATTCACTGTTTTGGGATGAAATGTCCTATAGATATCAATTAGTTCTAACTTGTCTATTGTATCATTTAAAGTTTGTGTTTCCTTGTTAATTTTCTGTTTAGTTGATCTATCCATTGATGTAAGTGGGGTATTAAAGTCTCCCACTATTATTGGGTTATTGTTTATTTCTCCTTTCATACTTGTTAGTATTTGTCTTACATATTGCGGTGCTCCTATGTTGGGTGCATATTTATTTATAATTGTTATATCTTCTTCTTGGATTGATCCTTTGATCATTATGTAGTGACCTTCTTTGTCCCTTTTCACAGCTTTTGTTTTAAAGTCTATTTTATCTGATATGAGTATTGCTACTCCTGCTTTCTTTTGGTCCCTATTTGCATGGAAAATCTTTTTCCAGCCCTTCACTTTCAGTCTGTATGTGTCCCCTGTTTTGAGGTGGGTCTCTTGTAGACAACATATGTATGGGTTTTGTTTTTGTATCCATTCAGCCAGTCTCTGCCTTTTGGTTGGGCATTCAACCCATTTACATTTAAGGTAATTATGGATAAATATGATCCCGTTGCCATTTACTTTGTTGTTTTGGGTTTGAATTTATATATCCTTTTTGTGTTTCCTGTCTATAGAAGGTCCTTTAGTATTTGTTGGAGAGCTGGTTTGGTGGTGCTGAATTCTCTCAGCTTCTGCTTGTCTGTAAAGGTTTTGATTTCTCCTTCACATTTGAATGAGATCCTTGCTGGGTACAATAATCTGGGCTGTAGGTTCTTTTCTTTCATCACTTTAAGTATGTCTTGCCATTCCCTCCTGGCTTGAAGAGTTTCTATTGAAAGATCAGCTGTTAGCCTTATGGGAATTCCCTTGTGTGTTATTTGTTGTTTTTCCCTTGCTGCTTTTAATATTTGTTCTTTGTGTTTGATCTTTGTTAATTTGATTAATATGTGTCTTGGGGTGTTTCGCCTTGGGTTTATCCTATATGGGACTCTCTGGGTTTCTTGGACTTGAGTGATTATTTCCTTCCCCATTTTAGGGAAGTTTTCAACTATTATCTCCTCTAGTATCTTCTCATGGTCTTTCTTTTTGTCTTCTTCTTCTGGAACTCCTATGATTCGAATATTGTAATGTTTAAGATTGTCCTGGAGGTCTCTGAGATTGTCCTCATTCGTTTTAATTAGTTTTTCTTTTTTCTCCTCTGATTCATTTAATTCTGCCATTCTATCTTCTAATTCACTAATTCTATCTTCTGCCTCTGTAATTCTAGTATTTGTTGCCCCCAGAGTGTTTTGGATCTCATTTATTGTATTATTCATTATATATTGACTCTTTTTTATTTCTTCTAGGTCCTTGTTAAATCTTTCTTGCATCTTCTCGATGCTTTTCTCCAGGCTATTTATCCAGGATTCCATTTTGCTTTCCAGGCTTTGGATTAATTTCACTATCATTATTCGGAATTCTTTATCAGGTAGGTTCGCTATTTCTTCCTCTTTTGTTTGGTTTGGTGGGCAATTATCCTGTTCCTTTACCTGCTGGGAATTCTTCTGTCTCTTCATCTTGTTTAAAATGCTGAGTTTGGGGAGTCCTTACTGTATTCTGGCAGCCTGTGGAGTTCTCTTTATTGTGGCTTTTCTGCCCTATATGTGGGTTTGTACCGGTGGCAAGTCGAGGTTTCTTGTTTATGGAAGCTTGTATCGATGTTCTGGTGGGTGGGGCTGGATTTCTTTTCTCTGGGGTGTGGTGGAGTGTCTAGTGGTGAGTTATGAGATGTCTATGGTTTTGAGGTCGCTTTGTGTAGCCTGTGACTTGGAGCTCAGGGCTGTGTTCTTGTTTTTCTAGAGGTTTTTCTTGGTATGTCTTGCCGTGGAACTTGCTGGTCATTGTGTGATGCTTGGTTTCAGTGTAGGTATGGAGGCATTTGATGAGCTCCTGTCAATTAATGTTTCGTGGGATCAGGGTTTGGACTTAAGCCTCCTGCTTCCTGTTATCTGTCTTATTTTTGCAGTAGTCTCAAAAAGTTCGTCTTCTATATTGCATTCCACAACTAGACTGTTCAGAGATGTTCACGGAGTTATACGGAGAAGGAGAAAGGGAGGAGGGAGATAGAGTTGGTCAGGAGGATAAAAGGAGGGAGTGTCAAGGAGAGAGACAGATCCAGTCAGTAATCAGTAAAGAAAAGAACAAAGGAGAGAAAAAAAGCCAAGGACAAAAAGAAAAAGAGAGAAAAAAAAAAAAAAAACACACACAAAAAAAACCAAAACAGGGTCGCAAAAGTTATATCTAACAGTGGAGATTAAACAAGTACTAGAGGATAAAAACATAAAAATAAAAGACACAAAAACAAGAAAAAAAAAAAAAACACAAAAAAACCAAAACAGGGTCGCAAAAGTTATATCTAACAGTGGAGATTAAAGAAGTACTAGAGGATAAAAACATAAAAATAAAAGAAACAAAAACAAGAAAAAAAAAAAAACACACAAAAAAACCAAAACAGGGTCGCAAAAGTTATATCTAACCGTGGAGATTAAAGAAGTACTAGAGGATAAAAACAAAAAAATAAAAGAAACAAAAACAAGAAGAAAAAAAGAAAAAAATTAAAAGGAAAGAGAAAAAAAAAAATTTTTTTTCCCTTCTCCCTCCTCTTCTTTTCAATAAAAAAATAATAAAATTTTTAAAAAAACATATATTAAAAAAAGAAAAAAAAAAGGAAATAATGTTGGTAAAAATAGTAACAATATGTATAAGAGTTTCTCTTTTATTGCTGTGGGTTCAGTTCATTTTCGGCTAGTTCCTTGTTTCGGCTTAAGTTTCTCTAGATCTATAGGCCCCTTTCTCTGTAGTTGGTCTGTATAGTCCTTTGTTCTGTGCGCGGGCCCCGCAGTGTCTTGGGCCTGGGCCGGCCTCTTCTGTGGACGGTGCCGCAGTCTGGTTTGCCAGCCCGAACCACTCCCGGCGGGAACGGCCCACGCCCCGGCTGGCGGGGGAGCGGCGGTGAGGGGATGGTTCGCACAGGAACGGGAACGGTCGGCGGTGGGGGTCGACCCGCGCGGGAGCCCCCGGCGGAGGGGGCGGGCGCGCGCTATAGTCCCTTGCTCTGTGCGCGGGCCCCGCAGTGTCTTGGGCCCGGGCCGGCCCCTCCTGTGGTCCGCGCCGCAGTCCGGTCTGCCGGCCCAAACCACTCCCGGCAGAAACGGCCCACGCGGCAACGGCTGGCGGGCGAGCGGCGGTGAGGGGATGGAGTGGTTCGCACGGGAACGGTTGGCGGTGGGGGTCGACCAGCTCGGGGGCCCCCGGCGCAGGGGGCGGGTGCGTGCCCACGCGGGAGCAGCTGGCGGCAGGGGGGAGGGGAGCGCTCCTCGGGGGTGCTTCCCACAGGGGAGCGGCCGGCAGTGTGGGAGCAGCCCGCAGCGTCTCCCCCGCCCAGCCCCGGCTTGCTACTGGCGGAAGCAGGTGTTTGCGATGATGCCTTCCCGCCGAGGAAGCTACCGCAGGGCTCGTAGTCTGTGGGTCTTAATTGTTCAATTGTTTTCCTCCCTGTTATGATATTCTCCGTGCTTTCTCGGTTGGCACAGACTCTACAGGGAGGGTTTCCCGGTGTTTGGAAACTTTTCTTTCCCTTTCCAGGCTCCCTTCCCCGGACAGAGGTCCGCCCCTCCCTCTTTGTCCCTCTCTGGCTTCTATATTCTTTCCTACCTCCTTTAGAGGGGAGTGAGTTGCTTTTCTCAGTGTCCGATGTTCTCTGCCGGCATTCCGAAGCTGTTTGAGGAATTTACTCGGCATTTAGATGTCCCCTTGATGAATTTGTGGAGGAGAAAGTGTATTCCCCGTCCTAATCCTCCGCCATCTTAACCGGAAACCCCCCCATTGTTGAGTTTTGATAATATACATGTAACTTTCAAATTAGCACATTTGCATTACTTATTCTATACTAAATGTATTTTGCATGGAGATTACACAGAGAATGTCTAGTTATAGAGTTAGTCCCATCCTTCTCATTTGTGCCAACATAGCTACACTCATTCATTTTGAGAGTAAGTTTCTAAAGGGTTCAGAATTATTTGACTTCTCTGTCGGTGTAGCTTCTGCTTTGAGCCCCTACTGTATTACTTAAGTCTGTATTTAAATAGTAAATGCAAAATTGTACTACATAAGTCTGTATTTAAATAGATGCAAAATAAATAATGATAACATAGTTGTTGTAAAGATGAAGAACTGAAACCTGAATTATTTCAATCCTGTCATTGTGTGTGATCACTGGTATTTTTATTTTTTAATTTTTTTATTGTTTTGGCTGTGCCATGTTGCATGCAGGATCTTAGTTCCCCAAGCAGGGACTGAACCTGCACCCCCTGCAATGGAAGTGCAGAATCTTAACCATTGGACCACGAGGGAAGTCCCTACCACTGGATTTTTAATTTGGAATTTAAAATTTTTAAAAATGAAGCACAGTGCCAGTTGTGAGGTGTAATATTTTTGCTTTGCAAGTGTAGGTTTAATTCATTTATAATATTTTATTGTGTAAATAATATCTGATAAGTTGACATTTCTTCCTTTTATGTTGTTATTTATGTTGAAGCAAAATGAATGAAGAAAAAATAATTATATTAGTTGACTTTTATAAAAATAAGTGCATTGATTAACACAGATCAGATCAGATCAGTCGCTCAGTCATGTCCGACTCTTTGCGACCCCATGAACTGCAGCACACCAGGCCTCCCTATCCATCACCAGCTCCTGGAGGTCGCTCAGACTCACACCCATCAAGTCAGTGATGCCATCCAGCCATCTCATCCTCTGTCGTCCCCTTCTCCTCCTGCCCTCAATCCCTCCCAGCATCAGAGTCTTCTCCAATGAGTCAACTCTTCGCATGAGGTGGCCAAAATACTGGAGTTTCAGCTTTAGCATCATTCCTTCCAAAGAAATCCCAGGATTGATTTCCTTCAGAATGGACTGGTTGGATCTTCTTGCAGTCCAAGGGACTCTCAAGAGTCTTCTCCAACACCACAGTTCAAAAGCATCGATTATTTGGCACTCAGCCTTCTTCACAGTCCAGCTCTCACATCCATACATGACCACAGGAAAGACCATAGCCTTGACTAGGCGAACCTTTGTTGGTAAAGTAATGTCTCTGCTTTTGAATATGCTATCTAGGTTGCTCATAACTTTGCTTCCAAGGAGTAAGCGTCTTTCAATTTCATGGCTGCAGTCACCATCTGCAGTGATTTTGGAGCCCAGAAAAACAAAGTCTGACACTGTTTCCACTGTTTCCCCATCTATTTCCCATGTAGTGATGGGACCAGATGCCATGATCTTCGTTTTCTGAATGTTGAGCTTTAAGCCAACCTTTTCACTCTCCACTTTCACTTTCATCAAGAGGCTTTTTAGCCCCTCTTCACTTTCTGCCATAAGAGTGATGTCATCTGCATATCTGAGGTTATTGATATTTCTCCCGGCAATCTTGATTCCAACTTGTGTTTCTTCCAGTCCAGCATTTCTCATGATGTACTCTGCATATAAGTTAAATAAACATGGTGACAATATGCAGCCTTGACGTACTCCTTTTCCTATTTGGAACCAGTGATACTAAAATGATCTGTATTAGGTGTTGGATAAAATGGATATGTTTTATACAGTTTTAAATAGTTTCATATCATTTTCATGGACTTTCTTCACTTCTATTCTCTGTCTTTTTGTAACTGCTCTTATTTAGATGTGGGAGCTCCTGGGTTTATCCTCTGATTTTCTTTTCTTTGCCCTTGTATGTTCTTTCTCTTTTCCTTTCATTCATTTCCAGAGAGATTTCCTCAACTTGCTATTCCTTTCTTTGATTTTTAAATTTCTACCTTCAAATTATTAATTTTCAAAAGCTCTTTCTTGTTCTCTGAATTTATTTTCTTAATGGCATACTCATTTTGCTTTATGGAAGCTTAAGTATGTATATATATATTCATATTATATAGGTTGTATAATTACATATGTTGTATAAGGTTAATTGCTCAGTCATGCCTGACTCCTTGTGACTGACCCCATGGACTGCAGCCTACCAGGCTCCTCTGTCCATGAGATTTTCCAGGCGAGAATACTGGAGTGGTTGCCATTTCCTTCTCCAGGGGATCTTCTGCACCTAGGGAGTAAACCTGGGTCTCCTGCTCTTCAGGCAGATTCTTCACTGACTGAGCTACAAGGGAAGCTCATATATGTTGTATACATATATACAAATATGTATATGTACATATTAACTGCTCTAAAATTAGTAATTACTAATTTTTCTTTTAGGTTTTCTTCTACTCCCTACATTGTTATCTGTTTCATTAGCAATTTTTTGAGACAATCTGTTTGGTCTTCTTTCTCTTATTCAGGTTTGGGGTTTCCCTATATTGTAGTGATCCTTCTTTCTCTGTTTATGTTTAGGTTGAAATACTCAAAAGCTAATTTTAAGGTCAGCATGCATGGCTGAAACTTATTTATTGGTGGGTCTCATAAAAGAATTATTGAATAAGAGCCCAGTTGTTTTGCCAGTGACCTCAAATTATCATACCTGTGGTCATTTTTCCTCAGCTGGTCAATTTCCCCAATGAAGAATCCTTTTAATTTTTATTAGTGGGAGTGGAGAACTGAAGAGGTCAGATATAATATGAGGTTAGCTAGCTTTCAATGTGAAAGTCAAGAAAGTGTTAGTTGCTCAGTCATGTCAGACTCTGTGCCATCCCATAGACTGTAGCTCACCAGGCTCCTCTGTCCATGGAATTCTTCAGGCAAGAATACTGGAGTGGGTAGCTATTCCCCACTTCAGGGGATCTTCCTGACCCAGGGATTGAACCCATGTTTCCTTCATTGCAGGAGGATTCTTTACCATCTGAGCCACCACGGGTATTCAGGTATGAAAGGGGTCAGCAATCTTTTTGCCTGCTGTCCCTAGAGTCAAGACTCTCTTTCATTTCAGCTCTCCAAAACAATCTTGCTTTTTTTTATTTCCCCAGGCTGTGCAGTCTGGGAATGAGCAGATCTGAGGTCTAACAGATTATACACATTTCTAACAAGCCATGTGTTTTTAGCACTAGTTCCTGAGTTCTGTAGTGTGAATTGTCTTATTTCTCATTGGCTTGCCTTCCTGCAAACACTTAGATCTTAGCATCCTCACTTCTAAGGCAATCATGGTTCATCTATCCTTTCAACATCTTGAAAATATTGTTGACAACTTTCTTCTGGAGAAACCTCTTTTCCATTCTCTGGCCTTTTTTTTTTTTTTTTTTTAAATTGTCTGTCACTGTCATCTTATGGGTTATTTTAAGACAAAAGGATAAAGACCTTGTTAAGGTAGATACATTCAACCATAGATTCTTCTGATAACATACCAGACTGGTTTCATCTTTCAGCAGATATGACCAACTCTCAGGAAAGGCTGACCAGGAGGTTCTGTGGGAAACACAATTAAAAGAACAGGTATCACTTCCTGTACCACATCAGGGAGATTCCTTCTCTCTTCTTAATATTCCCTGCAGTAGACATGGGCTTTTCTGGTAGCTCAGCTGGTATAGAAACTGCCTGCAATGAATGAGAGCCCAGTTTGATTCCAGGGTCTGGCAGATCCCCTGGAGAGGGATAGGCTACCCACAACCTCTAAACTAAAGGGGGAAAGTAAAGATATTGGAATTATTACAACCTAGAACCTGAAAGGAAGGTCTTCATAGTTCCAAACCCAGATATCTGAGGCAGAGGACTGCTCAACAGATTTCTGATCATAAAGGAGAGTTCTGTTGCTCTGGAACTCAAAACTCTAAGGAGCAGGTGCCAGCCCAGCCTTGATATCTCTAAGGAGTGTTGATGGGGCTGCTTCTGCAAGTGAAGAATCAACTGCAAACTGGATTCAACTGCTGATTCAAGGGCTGAAACTGCTGTTACCAGGATGAAAAACTGGCTGGAGTGGTATTCACAAGAACTATACACAGGTTGCTGGGACAAGAAATGGACAGTAAGAAGTCAGAAGTATTTTCTTCTTCTTCCTCCACCCTCCTAGTCTCCATCACCCTCCTGTGGCAGATATAAGATTGGGACAGACACCCCAGGTCCAAGGGCAGAGAAGCCCCAACAAGATGGTAGGCGCTGGAGCAGCAGTTGCATGGTGATGGAGTGAATTTGAGGAGATACCCCACATCCAAGGGCAAAGGAAAAGTGCCAGCAAGATGGTAGGACTGGTGAAATCACATTTAGAATCAAATCCCATACCCATCAGAGACTCTCAGAGGGCTCAAACAGACCTTGTGTGCACCAGGACCCAGAGACCCCACAGACACTGAGACAGAACTATGTTTGAGTATCTTCTGTGGAGGTACAGGTCAGCAGTGGCCCGCCACTGGGGCAGGGGCTCTGGGTGCAGCAGACTTGGGTATGGTATAAGCCCTCTTGGAGGAGGTTGCAATTGACCCCACCATAGAGCTGCCAGAACTTACACAGGACTGAGGAAACAGATTTTTTAAAGGGCACAAACAGAAACTTTGCATACCAGGAACCAGGAAAAAGGAGCAGTGACCCCACAAGAGACTAACCCAGATTTCCTGTGAGTGTCCAGGAGACTCAGACAGACGTGTGGGTTGGTGGTGGCCTGCTGCAGGGTTGGGGGCACTGAGTTTAGCAGTGCATGCATGGGACCTTCTGAAGGAGGTCACCATTATCTTCATTACCTCCACCATCGTTTGGCCCAAGGTAAATAGCAGGTAGGGTACCCAGACCCACCCATCAACAGAAAATTGGATTAAAGATTTACTGAGCATGGCCCTGCCCATCAGAACAAGACCCAGTTTCCCCCTCATTCAGGCTCTCCCACCAGGAAGCTTCCATAAACCTCTTATCCTTCTCCATCAGAGAGCAGACAGACTGAAAACCACAATCACACAAAACTAACCAATCTAATCACATGGACCACAGCCTTGTCTAACTCAAAGAAACTATGAGCCATGCTGTGTAGGGCCATCCAAGACAGATGGGTCATGATGGAGGGTTCTGACATAAAGTGGTCCACTGGAGAAGGGAACGGCAAATCACTTCAGTATTCATACCATGAGAACCCTATGAACAGTATGAAAAGACAAAAAGATAAGACATTGAAAGAAGAATTCCCCAGGTTGGTAGGTGCCCAATAGGCTACTGGATATATCAGTGGACAAACAGCTCCAGAAAAAATGAAGAGACAGAGCTAAAGCGAAAACAAACAAACAAACAAACAAACAAACAAACACTATGCAGTGGATGTGACTGTTGATGGAAGTAAAGTCCAATGCTGTAAAGAGCAATATTGCATAGGAACCTGGAATATTAGGTCCATGAAGTGGTCAAACAGGAGATGGCAACAGTGAACATCAATATTTTAGGAATCAGCAAACAAAAATGGGCTGGAATGGGTGAATTTAACTCAGGTGACCATTAAATCTACTACTGTGGGCAAGAACCCCTTAGAAGAAATAGAGTAGCCATCATAGTCAACAACAAAGTCTGAAAATGCAGTACTTGGATGCAATCTCAAAAATGATAGAATGACCTCTGTTTGTTTCCAAGGCAAATTATTCAATATCACAGTAATCCAAGTATATGCCCCAACCAATAATGCTGAAGAAGCTGAAGTTGAGTGGTTCTATGAAGACCTACAAGACCTTCTAGAAACCCCCCAAAATGTCCTTTTCATTATAGGAGAAAGTGTGAAAGTGAAAGTGAAGTCACTCAGTCATGTCTGACTCTTTATGACCCCGTGGACTGTAACCCGATAGGCTCCTTTGTCTATGGGATTCTCCAGGCAAGAATACAGGAGTGGGTTGCGATTTCTTCTCCAGGGAATCTTCTCAACCCAGGGATCGAATCCAGGTCTCCTGCATTGCAGGCAGATGCTTTATCCGCTGAGCCACCAGGGAAGCAATGCAAAAGTAGGAAGTCAAGAAATACCTGGAGTAAAGGACAAATTTGGCCTTGGAGTACAGAATGAAGCAGGGCAAACACTAGTAGAGTTTTGCCAAGAGAACACACTGTTCATAGCAAATACCCTCTTCCAACAACACAGGAGAAGACTCAACATATGGACATCACCAGATGGTCAATACCAAAATCTGATTGATTATATCTTTGCAACCAAAGATGGAGATGCTCTATACAGTCAGCAAAAGCAAGAATGGGGGCTGATTGTGGCTCAGATCATGAACTCCTTATTGCCAAATTCATACTGAAATAGAAGAAAGTGGGGAAAACCACTAGACCATTCAGGTATGACCTAAATCAAATCCTTTATGATTATACAGTGAAAGTGACAAAAAGATTCAATGGATTACACATGATAGATAGAGTGCCTGAAGATCTATGGATGGAGGTCTGTGACATTGGACAGGAGGCATGGATAAAGACCATCCCTTAGAAAGAGAAATGCTAAAAAGCCAAATGGTTGTCTGAGGAGGCCTTACAAATAGTACTGAAAAGAAGAGAAATGAAAGGCAAAGGAGAAAAGGAAAGATATATCCGTTTGAATGCAGATTTCCAAAGATTAGCAAAGAGAGATAAGAAAGCCTTCCTCAGTGATCAGTGCAAAGAAATAGAAGAAAATAATAGAATCAGATCAGATCAGTCGCTCAGTCGTGTCCGACTCTTTGCGACCCCATGAACCGCAGCACGCCAGGCCTCCCTGTCCATCACCAGCTCCCGGAGGTCACTCAGACTCACACCCATCAAGTCAGTGATGCCATCCAGCCATCTCATCCTCTGTTGTCCCCTTCTCCTCTTGCCCTCAATCCCTCCCAGCATCAGAGTCTTCTCCAATGAGTCAACTCTTCGCATGAGGTGGCCAAAATACTGGAGTTTCAGCTTTAGCATCATTCCTTCCAAAGAAATTCCAGGATTGATCTCCTTCAGAATGGACTGGTTGGATCTCCTTGCAGTCCAAGGGACTCTCAAGAGTCTTCTCCAACACCACAGTTCAAAAGCATCAATTCTTCAGCGCTCAGCCTTCTTCACAGTCCAGCTCTCACATTCATACATGACCACAGGATGGGAAAGACTAAAGATCTCTTCAAGATTATAAGAGATACAAAGGGAGCATTTCATGGAAAGATGGGCACAATAAAAGACAGAAATGGTATGGACCTAACAGAAGCAGAAGATATTAAGAAGAGGTGGCAAGAATACACAGAAGAACTGTACAAAAAAGATCTTCATGACCCAGATAATCATGATGGTATGATCACTCACCTAGAGCCAGACATCCTGGAATGAGTAGTCAAGTCGGCCTTAGGGAGCATCACTATAAACAAAGCTAGTGGAGGTGATGGAATTCCAGTTGAGCTATTTCAAATCCTGAAAGATGATGCTGTGAAAGTGCTGCACTCAATATGCCAGCAAATTTGGAAAACTCAGCAGTGGCCACAGGACTGGAAAAGGTCAGTTTTCATTCAAATCCCAAAGAAAGGCAATGCCAAGGAATGCTCAAACTACTGCACAATTGCACTCATCTCACACGCTAGCCAAGTAATGCTCAAAATTCTCCAATCAGGCTTCAACACTACATGAACCGTGAACTTCCAGATGTCAAGTTGGATTTAGAAAAGCAGAGGAACCAGAGATCAAATTGCCAACATCTGTTGGATCATTGAAAAAGCAAGAGAAACTGACTATGCCAATGCCTCTGACTGTGTGGATCACAATAAACTGTTGACAATTCTTCAAGAGATGGGAATACCAGACCACCTGACCTGCCTCTTGAGAAATCTGTATGTCTGGAAGCAACAGTTAGACCTGGACATGGAACAACAGACTAGTTTCAAATTGGGAAAGGAGTATGTCAAGGCTGTATATTATCCTGCTTATTTAACTTATATGCTGAGTACCTCATGAGTATGCTGGACTGGATGAAGCACAAGCTGGAATCAAGATTGCCAGGAGAAATATCAATAACCTGAGATATGCAGAACACACCAGACTTATGGCAGAAAGCAAAGAAGAACTAAAGAAGCTCTTGATGAAAGTGAAAGAGGAGAGTGAAAAAGTTGGCTTAAAACTTAACATTCAGAAAAGTGGATCACGGCATCTGGGCGCATCACTTCATGGCAAATAGATGAGGAAACAGTGGCTGACTTTTTTTTTAGGCTCCAAAATCACTGCAGATGGTGACTTCAGCCATGAAATTAAATGATGCTTGCTCTTTGAAAGGAAAGCTATGACCAGCCTTAGTTCAGTTCAGTTGCTCAGTCGTGTCTGACTCTTCGCGATCCCATGAATCTCAGCACGCCAGGACTCCCTGTCCATCACCAACTCCCGGAGTTCACTCAGACTCACGTCCATCAAGTCAGTGATGCCATCCAGCCATCTCATCCTCTGTTGTCCCCTTCTCCTCCTGCCCCCAATCCCTCCCAGCATCAGAGTCTTCTCCAATGAGTCAAGTCTTCACATGATATGGCCAAAGTACTGAAGTTTCTGCTTCAGCATCATTCCTTCCAAAGAAATCCCAGGGCTGATCTCCTTCAGAATGGACTGGTTGGATCTCCTTGCAGTCCAAGGGACTCTCCAGAGTCTTCTCCAACACCAGAGTTCAAAAGCATCAATTCTTCGGCACTCAGCTTTCTTCACAGTCCAACTCTCACATCCATACATGACCACAGGAAAAATCATAGCCTTGACTAGATGAACCTTTGTTGGCAAAGTAATGTCTGCTTTTGAATATGCTATCTAGGTTGGTCATAACTTTCCTTCCAAGGAGTAAGCGTGTTTTAATTTCACGTCTGCAGTCACCATCTGCAGTGATTTTGGGGCCCCCAAAATTAAGTCTGACACTGTTTCTACTGTTTCCCCATCTATTTGCCATGAAGTGATGGGACCGGATGCCATGATCTTTGTTTTCTGAATGTTGAGCTTTAAGCCAACTTTTTCACTCTCCACTTTCACTTTCGTCAAGAGGCTTTTTAGTTCCTCTTCACTTTCTGCCATAAGGGTGGTGTCATCTGCATATCTGAGGTTATTGATATTTCTCCCAGCAATCTTGATTCCAGCTTGTGTTTCTTCCAGTCCTAGATAGCATATTAAAAAGCAGAGGCATTACCATGCCAACAAACGTCTATCTAGTCAAAGCTATGGATTTTCCACTGGTCATGTATGGATGTGAGAGTTTGACTATAAAGAAAGCTAAGCATGGCAGAATTGATGCTTTTGAACTGTGGTGTTGGAGAAGACTCTTGAGAGTCCCTTGGACAGCAAGGAGATCAAGCCAGTCAATTCTAAGGGAAATCAGTCCTGAATATTCATTGGAAGGACTGATGGTAAATCTGAAACTCTAATCCTTTGGCCACCTGATGGAAGAGCTGACTCATTGGAAAAGACCCTGACTGAAGGTGGGAGGAGAAGGGGATGACAGAGGATGACATGGTTGGATGGCATCACTGACTCAATGAACATGAATTTGAGTAAACCCCAGGAGTTGGTGATAGGCAGGGAGGCCTTGCATACTTCATTGCATGGAGTCACAAAGTGTTGGACATGACTGAGCAACTGAACTGAACTGAACTGAACTGAAGAATGGGCCACCTAGCAAAGCAGAAAGAGGTATGGCTGGTGAATCTCAGCTTCATCAGAAAGTCAGCAATAGAAGACTGGATTTAGACTTGAGAGACAACATATAAACTGACAAATTGGTGTAAAAGCTTAATTTGTAATGAAGTAAAATTTGCATGAAGTGATACACATTGTATTCAGATCAATGAGTTTTGACAAATACATATACAATATACCCATGTTCATGACTGATTCAATGTACATGAACTTGGGCAAACTTCGGGAGATGGTGAGGGACAGCAAGCCTGGCATGCGGCAGACACGACTCAGCAACTCTACAACAAACAAAAATACCCATGTAACCAATATCCCAAACAAGATACAGACTATTTCCATTACTCCAGAAAGTTCCTTTCTACCCCCTTTCAGTCTAATTTCTCATAAGGAGTCACTATTTTGGTATGTATCATCAGAGACAGGTTATCCTGCTCTTGAACCTTTCATAAATTGAGTTAAGGTAATATATACTTTCTGGTGCCTTGTATTTTTTTAATATGTTTTTCTTGACTTTCATGACACTAATTTCATTATTATTTCTACAAAAAATTAAAGTGTTTCTTCTTTATTGCTAATAAAAATACATCAAACATCTATTTTAAAATTCATTATGGATGATATAATTAACATCTTTATCTATAAATTTTATATTCCTAGAATAGAGTCTCTAAAAATGAAAGTATCAATGATTTTAGGCTCTTGGTTAATATAATTGGTTATTAATATATATAATTTGTTATTATATATAATAACCAATATAACTGGTTATTGTTTTAAATGTTGTTATTAACACTTATTAGCCAACATACTGAAAGAAATTAGGTTGATATTAATACCTAAGAAAGCATGGTAGATTATAGCTTTGATAGGTTTTTAGATGTGATATTGGAGAACATAATATCAATAGGAGATGAAAGGAGGAAATTGAGGATCTGAAATTTTAAGTGCTCTGTGTAAAAGT
The DNA here is from genome assembly GCA_935064755.1 of Tragelaphus eurycerus. Taxonomy (NCBI): domain Eukaryota; kingdom Metazoa; phylum Chordata; class Mammalia; order Artiodactyla; family Bovidae; genus Tragelaphus; species Tragelaphus eurycerus. The sequence goes on along the minus strand of CAKXYN010000036.1, from coordinate 11,271,846 downwards.
ACCGAATGGCTAGTTGGTGAGTATACCATCTAAAAACACAGGTGAATAACTTCTGACTATGTAGAGGGAGGGGCTTACCTGGTAGCTCAGATGGTAAAGAATCTGTCTGCAATGCAGATGTCTGCAATTCCTGGGTGGGAAGATCCCCTGGAGAAGGGATAGGCTACCCACTCCAGTATTCTTGCCTGGAGAATCCCCATAAACAGAGAAGCCTGGCACACTACAGTCATGAAGTCGCAGAGTCAGGAGTGACTAAGCACAGCAGGGCATTAGAAAGAAGCATTTAAAGAAATAAACTTGGCAATTCAAAGTCTAGTACTGAAAAATTGGCTGGCAATAGTCAGAGAAATGGTCTTCAGATCATCTGACTTCCCCAGAAAGCTCACAAATAATTTTCTTGGGTGCCTAAAACAAGTGGCTTTGACTTGGTTGACTCTTATTTCCCATTAGTCACTAAAATAGCATACTATTGGCTGAACATAGTCTATGTTTATTCAGTTGGTTTACATTGCTGTTTTTAAAAGTTTACTGATGAAATAATTAGGTGTACAGAAGATTCTACTTATTAGAAGCTTTTTGGGATATGGTGACTTGAATGTATTAACTAACTCATATAGTAACCAAGGGGCTTCCCTGGTAGCTCAGCAGTAAAGAATCCACCTGCAATGCAGGAACCACAGGAGACTTGGGTTTGATCTCTGGGTGGGAAAGATCCTCTGGAGGAGGTCACAGCAACCCACTCCAGTATTCTTGCCTGGAGAATCCCATGGACAGAAGAGGTTGGCATGCTGTAGTCAATCGGGTCACAAAAAGTCAGAACAACTGAAGTGGCTTAGCACACACACACGCATAGTAAAAAAAAAAAAAAAAAAAAAAAAAAAAAGTCCTAAATATATATTAAAAAGTCTTCTTTTATTTAACATTGTGTCATCCAATTCAGAATTTGAATCTGTAAGAGGTGCAGTCTAAGTCTAGATGAAGAGGATATTTCATATATAAAGGTCTTGGCTAACCTTCAGTAATTGTTCTTTGTTGATTTTTTCAGAAGTATATCTCCTTTGACTTTCTGTTTAGTCTCTTGGGACTAAGCTCTACAGAGTTTACTTGAACTCTCAGGTTCAAGGCTCAAGTGGATGTTCAAGTATAAATATAGAGTCACTGAGAACAAAGGGGTTTTTGAATCCACTGGGAAAGAACACTGAGCTCAGAATTGGTTCCTTCTAAAGTTGCCTTCTGAGAGACTTCTTAAGATAGCACAGTGACCCAGTGCTGTGACTTGTAGGACAAAGGCACTAGTCCACTGCTTCAATAATGATAGGAAATTACCAAACAGCACAAAAGCTCTACAAAATTGCTTTCCCTGTACCATATCATATTCTAAACAATATCTTTCATTCTTCAACCTAAAAATAATTCTCCTTACCAATATGTTTTACAGGAAAAAATTTAATCTTGGCTTAAATAAAAAAATATTAAGTATATTTTATAATTTGAGATTTATTGCTTTCTTTTCCTCTTCTTGAACTTATTGTTCCACTGATGTACAGAACTGGATAAAGGCCAGGCTCAAGGTTGGCACCTAATAAACATTTGATTGATAGATAGATTGATTGCTTCTGCCAACCAATGAAAACAATGGCTAATATGGCTCTATTTAAGATATCTTTCAAATAAGACAATCTATGCCTATAATAACAGCTTTACCTCTAATTAAAAAATAAATATCCAGTTTACTTGAAGAATAAGATTAATTTGGGTTCAAAGGAAGTCATAATTTTATAAATAATACATCATTCCAAAAAATTACTCAAAGAAAACTGAAGCAATTTGGTTTGCCTTATCCATTAAGTAACAATCAGGAGGAATTCTACATTGGCCTAATAGTTAAAATATTATTTGCTATAAAGCTTTCTTTAGAAGAAAATTGAGGTTAAAATGGGAATGATGTATATAAATAAAGCTGGCTTTATTATGACACACATATTTAGTACAAATAGCTAGTGTGGCTCATAGAAATCTACAGTAGAGAACTGTTTTGTTCAGTGTATTCATAAATCATCAGGAATCGGAAGTTAAAATTAAACTTAATAATTTAACAAATGATATAAAATAAGAACACACAACAAGCACAGAGAATGATAGAGGGAAAATGAAAGCAGCATTTCTATGATGAAAAAATACATGCATAAATTGATTAGATCTGCTTGGTCTGTTCCAGCTGGTGCCAGCACATTTCATATTATGATGATGCACTGTAATGAAAACTTTGGAATATTTGGGGTGTTCACCTAGGACTCTTTCCTTTACATAATTCTGACTTTGACCTGGTCTTTGTCAGTCCTCTGGACTTGATTTTAGGAGATGTATAAACAAGACATTCCTTCTGTAGGGATGGAGATCCACTGAAAGATTTTAATACAGGAGAAGGTCCTGAAAGATTTGCATTTTAGAGTGATTTGCCTCATATTTTGGTAGTGGATTGCAAGATAGCCTGAAGGCAAAATGACCAATTGAAAAGTTATTGGAATCCTAGAGATGATAAGGACTTGAACTAAGGCAGGTAGAGAATGAATGGAGAAAACAAGACAGATAAAGAGTATGTAAGTGGATGTACTTATGCAAACTTGGTTTCCAGCTAGAAACAGAAAGTGAGAAAAGATTTTAAGTTGGTGAAGGTTTCTAATATAAAAACTTTTTTTTTTCAATTTTGATGTTTTGTTCTGTTTTGTTGCCTGTGTTATCTACTAATGTACCTATTCCAGAATCAGATCAGATCAGTCGCTCAGTTGTGTCCGACTCTTTGCGACCCCATGAACTGCAGCACGCCAGGCCTCCCTGTCCATCACCAACTCCCGGAGGTCACTCAGACTCACATCCATCGAGTTATTCCAGAATAGTGCCTGACAAATCAAAATCATTCAGTAAATAATTACTGAAAAAAAAAAGAGTAAATGAATAGTGGGTGGATGGATTGATTAGATGGATGGATGGTGGTGCCATGAAGAGATATAAAAGCAGAAACAAGGCTGGGGTATGGAGAAAATTAAATGTTTAATTTTAGAAATACTAAGTTTTAGGGAACTTGTAAATATCAATTAGAAATACTGAGTATCTGGATGAATATCTTTAAAACACATGATGGAGAAAGGTATTGACTGAAGCATTGGAAAGTGATTAGCACACGGGAAGGGTTAAAGTGGTGACCATACTTCAGATTATCTTGGAAACATGATGACTAGAAAAGGGAAAGAGCCAAGGGCAAATCTCCAAGGAATTCTAATATTTAAGGAGTATTGAGGGACTAATGGGCTTCCCCAGTGGCTCAGTGGTAAAAAACTCACCTGCCAATGCAGGGGACCCAGGAGACTTAGGTTCAATCTCTGGGGTGAAAAGATCCCCCGGAGCAGGAAATGGCAACCCACTCCAGTATTCTTGCTGGGAAAATGCTATGGACAAAGGAGTCTGGCAGGCTACAGTCCATCGGGTCACAAAGAGTCAGACATGACTTAGTGACTGAGCACAAGGGGACTAAAAATTGCAAATGAGAGCAATTGCTAAGAAGTAAGAGTATCAGCAGTGCATGATGTTGCAGAAATGCAAGCAAAAAGATTGCAAGAAGGAAAATTTGAACAGTATTGATAAACGCTTGAGATACAATACCCAGAATTAATATATTTGTCAATATATAGGTTGATTCTTTCATCCTCATTTATTTAATGAGTTGACGTTTTGGACTATGTGCTGCTGCTGCTGCGTCGCTTCAGTCGTGTCCGACTCTGTGTGACCCCGTAGACGGCAGCCCACCAGGCTTCCCATCCCTGGGATTCTCCAGGCAAGAACACTGGAGTGGGTTGCCATTTCCTTCTCCAATGCATGAAAGTGAAAAGTGAAAGTGAAGTTGCTCGGTCATGTCCGACTCTAGCGACCCCATGGACTGCAATCTACCAGGCTCCTCCATCCATGGGATTTTCCAGGCAAAAGTACTGGAGTGGGGTGCCATTGCCTTCTCCGTTGGACTATGTACTAGGTATTTAATGAGGCATTTGGCTAGAGACTGGTGCTATAAGGTTATACAAGACAGACATGATTCTTGACCCCGAAGACTTTACAATCTAGTGAAAAAGAGATAAAACAAGTAGAGAAATGTGTGAATGACATGGTTTTATCTAAAAAAAAAAAAAAAAAAAAAAGAAAACTTTATGATATAATATATTTTCTTTAGAAAAGATAGTAGATTATAATAGAGTTATGAAGGAATGAAGAGGTCATGTATATCAGATAGAGTAATAAAATTTTCTCCGGGGAGGTAGCCTTCAAGCTGGGAGCTAAAGTATAAGAAAGAGCCAGCCATGCAAATATCAGATGGAAGAGTGTTCTGTGTTGAGGGAAAACCAGCACAAACACTCTAAGGCAAGAGTGTGCTTGGTGAGTTGTAGAAAATGAAAATTCGGTGTTGCTGGAGCATTGTAGGAGCAAGCGCAGGGACATGAGGTCAGAGACAGGTGGGGGTTTTGCCCTGTAAGGATTGATATGTCAGGTTAAAATATGTTTTGTTCCAAGTGCAAGAAGACCCTTTTATAACATTTTAAACACAATCACTAGGCTGCTGTGAGGAAGAAGACTTAAAAAGAGACAAGATTGGAAGTGGGAAGAGTGTTTAGAAAATGGTGGCTATTGTCTACATGAAATCATGGTAACTTGGACTAAGGTGGTCCTGGTGAGGAAAGAAAGGATAGATTTGAGTTCTGCTGTGGAGTAGACCTCACAAGATGGATAAACACTGACAGAGAGCTATATTCAGTTAAAGCAATTGGCCAGGTTTTGCAAATGCCCAATTTATAAAACCTTAGAATGACTGGACTCAACAAGTGGTTCAGGATTGAGACCAGGGCAACTCAGTGGAGGCCGTTGATGGTGAGAGGTGAAGAGGTGAACCAACTACTTCTAAGAGGCAGGCTAAACTGGGTCACCTTCACAGATGACTGAATAGATGATTACCTCCTCACCCCCTTGGAGAAGGAAATGGCAACCCACTCCAGAACTCTTGCCTGGAGAATCCCATGGAGGGAGGAGCCAGGTCCATGGGGTCGCAAAGAGTCGGACAGGACTGAGCGACTTCACTTTCACTTTCCTCACCCCCTTGGGCAGTAAATTTTAGCATATAATAAGCAATCTAATAGACTTTCCTTGACTTTATTCTCAACTATGGGAATTCTTTTGGATAATACTGTATTGCCTACCCACTTATCAATACTGCAAATCTATGCTTTGAAAAATCTGTTTAACCCCCTTGTTTACTGATCAGTATTCTACCTGATCAGTTCCTTTTCTCATTTCCTTCAAAGATTACTCCAAACATTTTTCCTCTCTTCCTAATGTCACTACCCAAATTTCTTTCCTCTCTTTGTGGGCATTCCATACCCAAGGACTTCAAGTATGGTGCCGACCAATTTCTTATCTCATTAAATGTAAAATCGTATGTACCACATCTGTTCTCTTATCCTTCCCTATAGTCTTAGAGGCTGATATATTCATCTTCCTACTCAAGACCAACAACATCCCCTTTGCCCTTAAGTCAATTATTTTATGATCCCTTAGAGATCTGGAGAAGGAAATGGCAACCCACTCTAGTATTTTTACCTGGAAAATTCCACAGACAAAGGAGCCTGGCAGGCTACAGTGCATGGGGTCACTAAGAGTAGGACATAACTGAGCATGCACACACACTACACTCTACCCTTAGGGATATTGTTCCAATGGTTATCTCTTCTCTTTTCTATCTTTCAATGCCATACCCTACCAGGCCCCAAACAATAATCAGCTCAAGCCTTTCTCACCACCAACAACTACCTTTTCTCTTGTGTGTGTATATGTTAGTCACTCAGTTGTGTCAGACTTTTTGTGATCCAATCAACTGTGGTCTGCCAGGTTCCTCTGTCCATGGAGTTTTCTAGGCGAGAATGCTGAAGTGGATTGCCTTAATTCTTTCTTAATTCCAAGTAAATTATTAATTCCTTCAACATTATACATCCAAAATTTTTGAGAAACCTATTCAGGAACATATTTATATGTATTCTTGCATAGCCTGTTGCTATGTACTTCCTTCTCATACCGATTGTTCACATCCCATCTTGCTGCTGTCAGTAAGGGTTCCCAACTGTCAAATGTAGTAAGCAGTTTGTGACCTTTATTTTATGATTTTTTTTTTTTTTTTTTTGCTACAAATTCTCCACTCTGTAGATTACCTCCTTTCTGCTTGAAACTGTTGCAGTCCTTGTATTCTATTACACCAGTACCAGATTTTTCATTCTCCTCCTTCAGTTCAGTTCAGCCTTTCAATCATGTCCGACTCTTTGCGACCCCATGAATTACAGCACTCCAGCCCTCCCTGTCCATCACTAGCTCCCGGAGTTTACCCAAACTCCTGTCCATCAAGTCAGTGATGCCATCCAACCGTCGTCCCCTTCTCCTCCTGCCCTCAATCCCTCCCAGCATCAGAGTCTTTTCCAATGAGTCAACTCTTCACATGAGGTGGCCAAAGTATTGGAGCTTCAGCTTTAGCATCATTCCTTCCAAAGAACACCCAGCGCTGATCTCCTTCAGAATGGACTGGTTGGAACTCCTTGCAGTCCAAGGGACTCTCAAGAGTCTTCTCCAACACCACAGTTCAAAAGCATCAATTCTTCAGTGCTCAGCTTTCTTTATAGTCCAACTCTCACATCCATACATGACCACAGGAAAAACCATAGCCTTGACTAGACGGACCTTTGTTGGCAAAGCAATGTCTCTGCTTTTGAATATGCTATCTAGGTTGGTTATAACTTTCCTTCGAAGGAGTTCAGTTCAGTTCAGTCGCTCAGTCGTGTCCGACTCTTTGCAACCCCATGAATTGCAGCACACCAGGTCTCCCTGTCCATCACCAACTCCCAGAGTTCACTTAGACTCATGTCTATCGAGTCAGTGATTCCATCCAGCCATCTCATCCTCTGTTGTCCCCTTCTCCTCCTGCCCCCAATCCCTCCCAGCATCAGAGTCTTCTCCAATGAGTCAAATCTTCGCATGACGTGGCCAAAATACTGGAGTTTCAGCTTTAGCATCATTCCTTCCAAAGAAATCCCAGGGCTGATCTCCTTCAGAATGGACTGGCTGGATCTCCTTGCAGTCCAAGGGACTCTCAAGAGTCTTCTCCAACACCACAGTTCAAAACCATCAATTCTTTGGCACTCAGCTTTTTTCACAGTCCAACTCTCACATCCATACATGACCACTGGAAAAACCATAGCCTTGACTAGATGGACCTTTGCTGGCAAAGTAAAGTCTCTGCTTTTGAATAGGCTATCTAGGTTGGTCATAACTTTCCTTCCAAGGAGTAAGCATCTTTCAATTTCAGGGCTGCAGTCACCATCTGTGGTGATTTCGGAGCCCCCAAAATAAAGTCTGACACTGTTTCCACTGTTTCCCCATCTATTTCCCATGAAGTGATGAAACCAGATGCCATGATCTTCGTTTTCTGAATGTAGAGCTTTAAAGCAACATTTTCACTCTCCTCTTTCACTTTCATCAAGAGGCTTTTCAGTTCCTCTCCACTTTCTGCCATTTTTGATATGTCCTTTAAATGATAATACTCCTAACCTTGAACCATTACCTGTTTTATTTTATACACTATCTTTAGGTTACTTTATATAGTCTCAGAGTTCCAATTATCACCTACACAATTGACCCTCAAATTATATATAATCTGTTCCTTAAGCTTTAGATTTCCAATAGACCTCACTATCTTAGCATACCTTAATGACATATTTACCACATCTGAGCTTAATTTGGGGCTGGCCAAGAAGTTTGTTTGGGTTTTTCCATGAGATGCTATGGTAAAATCCAAAAAACATTTTGGTCAGCCCAATATCTCCCCAAATCTGCTTTCTCCTTTATGTAGATATTATACTAGCTGATGGCCTGTCCACTGATCAAGGTTCAAGACTCAAGTGTAACTGGTGATGTCTCTTTCATCCTTATTACTAAATACATGTGGGAATTTCTACTATGGATATCTTGGCTCTATTGCCCCTTACACTCACCATGGCCACAACTCTAGGCCTGGCTTCCATTACCTCTGAACATCCATTACCTTCCAATCATGACTCTTATCTCTAGTCTTTACCACTTTCTTCCTTTTCCTGGACTGTTCATTCTTCTACCAGCCCCCACCATCACCTAGAGCACATCCACTCCACAGCTCACCAACAGAGCATCTAAGACTCTCTGTGATTGTACAGGGGCCTTCAACTCTCATCCTTTGCTACTCTCTGCCTTCCTCCTTATGTTGCTATAATCTAAATTGCTTATGTTGCTCAGGAAGATGATCTCCAGTTGTGGCTTATGGTTTCCCTCTGCTTGTAAAAACCACTTCCTACTCTTCATAGAGGTCAGAATGCAGGTATCATATCCAAGCAAGAGTGCACGTATCATATTCAAGCAATTTTCTAACCCTTTTCATTACATCCTAGGTTTCTTTTTTTTAATGTTTTAAAAATATTTGCATTTTTTTTTTAGTGGAGTATAATTGCTTTACAGTGTTGTGTTGGTTTCTGCTACACAAGGTGAATCAGCTATTCGTATACATATATCCCTGCCTCCTTGAACCTCCCTCCGACACCCTCCATCCCTTCTGCCTAGGTTACCACAGAGCACTGAGCTGAGTTCCCTGTGCTATACATGGAAAGTTAGCCATAAAAGAGATGAAATTAGATTATTTGTAGTGATGTGGATGTCCCAGCTTTCTTGGTGTTCTTTCTCTGTAGTCCCCGTAACACTTGCTGTAGAACCATATTTCTTTATTCACCACACTAAAATATGCAATATACACACAAACAAACATCTTTACCAATTAAAGTGTAAGGACCTTGAGGGTAAGAGTTGTGCATTTTCCCCAGAAATTTACAAATTGCCTAAGATATGATGAAGTCTCTAAAACATCAATTGATTTTATTTATTAAAATTTTTATTTTATATTGGACTATAGATGATTTTCAATGTTGTGTTAGTTTTAGGTGAAAAGCAAAGTGATTCAATTATACATATACATCTATCTATTCTTTTTCAAATTCTTTTCCCATTTAGGTGATAATAGAATATTGAGCAGCCTTCTCTGTGCTATATAGTAGAAAAAATATTAATTGAATAAACACATGAATAAATGAATCTGTTGTTGCTAAGACTCTGGGAAAATACTTTGCTAAAAATACCAATAAAACAAAAAACTTTCTGAGTACACTCTGATCTATGCTTTTTCACAATTAGAGGCTCATTCCTTTAGCTTATTCTTTTATTTCATGTTAAAACCCTCATACTGTTTTCATACTGTTCATGGGGTTCTTGAGGCAAGAATACTGAAGTGGTTTGCCACTCCCTTCTCCAGTGGACCACATTCTGTCAGACCTCTCCACCATGACCCATCTGTCTTGGGTGGCCCCACAGGGCATGGCTTAGTTTCACTGAGTTAGACAAGGCTGTGGTCTATGTGATCAGATTGGCTAGTTATCTGTTTGTGCAGAGTACATCATGAGAAATGCTGGGCTGGAGGAAGCACAAGCTGGAATCAAGATTGCCAAGAGAAATATCAGTAACCTCAGATATGCAGATGACACCACCCTTATGGCAGAAAGTGAAGAGGAACTAAAAAGCCTCTTGACGAAAGTGAAAGTGGAGAGTGAAAAAGTTGGCTTAAAGCTCAACATTCAGAAAACTAAGATCATGGCATCCAGTCCCATCACTTCATGGCAAATAGATGGGGAAACAGTGGCTGACTTTATTTTTCTGGGCTCCAAAATCACTGCGGATGGTGACTGAAGCCATGAAATTAAAAGACATTTACTCCTTGGAAGGAAAGTTATGACCAACCTAGATAGCATATTCAAAAGCAGAGACATTACTTTGCCAACAAGTCAAGGCTATGGTTTTTCCAGTGGTCAGGTATGGATGTGAGAGTTAGACTATAAAGAAAGCTGAGCACAGATGAATTGATGCTTTTGAACTGTGATATTGGAGAAGACTCGAGAGTCCTTTGGACTGCAAGGAGATCCAACCAGTCCATCCTAAAGGAGATCAGTCCTAGGTGTTCATTGGAGGGACTGATGCTAAAGCTGAAACTCCAGTACTTTGGCCATTGATGTGGAAAGCTGACTCATTTGAAAAGACCCTAATGCTGTGAAAGATTGAGGGCAGGAGGAGAAGGGGACGGCAGAGGATGAGATGGTTGGATGGCATCACCGACACAATGAACATGGGTTTGGGTGGACTCCGGGAGTTGGTGATGGATAGGGAGGCCTGGTGTACTGTGGTTCAAGGGGTCACAGTCAGATACGACTAAGCAACTGAACTGAGTCTGACTGAAAAGCCTTATGGGTGCAGGAGGCACTTAAGGCTAGAAGGAAGAGCAGCTAGGGAAAAGCGATGTTTGTGTGGAGAGTTCAGACTCTTAGGGAAGTGTGTTAGCTCTCAGAGCAGCAGTTTGTGAAATCCTCATGTATGTGGAAGGGTGTTGTGTGCATGTGTGCTAAGTTGCTTCAGTCATGTCCCAACTTTTTGCAACCGTATGAGCCATAGCCCACCAGACTCCTCTGTCCATGGGATTCTACAGGTAAGAATACTGGGTTGGATTGCCATGACTCCTCCAGGGGAATCTTCTCAACCTACCAATTGAACCAGCATCTCCTACATCCCAGGCAGGTTCTTTACCACTGAGCTACCAGGGAAGCCCAGTAAGTGTGTGAGGTAATGCATTTTTAACCAGGTAAGTTGAAAGATTGCAGGATCACAATCACACTCCTCCTAGACTACTGCCTTCCTATTTATTCAGGCACACAAGTTTCAAGAATATTATTTGTTTCCCCTTGATTGTTAGCCTTGGACATTAAATTTTAAGCAGCCCAAAAGGAATGCAATGCCCTACTTCTTTTGTCCCTTTTAGTAGGGCTTTGATTCAAGGATAGGCCAATAAAAAGATGTGTCACAGACAGATGCAGACTGACTCATAGACCAGCTGCCACAGGACTGACCAGCCTATGTAAGTTTGAAGGGGAGGAGTAAGAAGGTGGAAAATGGAGAAGAATTCAAGAAGCCAAGTGCCTAAGAAATGTATGCATATGTATCTGGCATGAGAACTATCCTCAGTGCTGAAAATATTTAGTCATTAGTGTCTACACAAATCAATAAAAAATATATAGGGCTGTGCTAACTAATGTCTACCTGGAGTCCAGTGCCCCTCCCTTCCTGAATCTCAAACCCCACCCTCAATGATACTAATGTCTGGTATTCTGTCTATTAAATTTAGAAAAAAATTACTCTGTCTACCTGCATGAAAAATTCATTGCTCCCTGAATTGGAAGCAGTTTTGTGTTTAATACAGGTATATCTTACTTGTTAAATTGCTTTTTGGGTTAAGAATGTTTTTTTTTTAATTCCCCGCTTTTATTTATTATCTTATTACATTTTTAACTGTTGATGTTTATTTTGTATTTGACATTCAGTGAATTTTCTCTGGGCCTGCCTTTTTTAGTACTGGCTGATGTTTTATCACATATTGATTCCCAATATTTTAAACTGACCCACTGTTGATATGAGGATCATACTGGGAAGTAAGATGTTTACATCTCACTATGAATAGCAGGTAAATGAAATAATAAAGGTTGTCAAAAGCTGAGGAATAAAGTAAGCCAGTTCTTGTTTGCTCTCAAGGATATATTGCTATGGAGCTTAGAACCAGCTAACTTCATAATACACAGAGTGAAGTCATTCTGGGCAGAAGGCTACTTACTATTTTAGACACTTGAGATCTTGAAGAAAAATTTTGAAGAGAGTAAGTTTCAAAAGATAATGCTTAATATTGGTCTATCATAAACTACTTTATTGAAAATAAAAACCTTCCCTTATTGAGCTCTGGAGTGAGACTAGTTAAGGTCATATTTTCTCTCTGCCTTCTAATTCTGTGACTTGACCTTGAACAAGACAGGTAGCTTATTAGTGTCTTGAGTTCCTCATATATAAAATGTAAATAGTAAAATAATACATCTATGATTGTTATGAGGAACAATACAGTTCATGCAATTAAGCACTTTTAACATTGCTTGGTGCATAATAAGTGTGTAATAAATGTTAGCTCTTGCTGTTACTATTATAATTAGTCACAAGGGAGTTGCCCAAACTAAAATTCCCTAAGTATAGGCATATTCTTTTAACTTTATTTCCATACATTTCTTTTGAAATAGGCACCTTATTTAATCCATAGGATACAATCAGTTTTCTATTTCTGATTCGAGAAGTAACATATTCAATTTTATCAAACTAGCCTCCATTTTCCAGGTAGAGTTGAACTCCCTTCTCTGGTCTCTCAAAGAACTTCCCTTATACTCTATTGTGGCACTAACCATGATGTATTATAATTATCTGCTCACTTATCTATTTCCCCAAGTAAGATGTTGATCTCTTAAGGATCAAGGCAATATATTATTTTTATTTTTATGTCTAGGACTAAGAAGAAGGCTTGGCAAATAGTGGTCATTCATAATACATTAGCTCAATAACAGATAACTGCCCCTAAATGAAATGGGTTCTAATATTATCCTTACTTGGATTGCCCTTTATCCTGACCCCTTATCTCTGCTGCTGCTGCTGTCACTTCAGTCGTGTCCAACTCTGTGCGGCCCCATAGATGGCAGCCCACCAGGCTCCCCCGTCCCTGGGATTCTCCAGGCAAGAACACTGGAGTGGGTTGCCATTTCCTTCTCCAGTGCATGAAAGTGAAAAGTGAAAGTGAAGTCGCTCAGTCGTGTCCGACTCTTAGCGACCCCATGGACTGCAGCCCACCAGGCTCCTTCATCTATGGGATTTTCCAGGCAAGAGTACTGGAGTGGGTTGCCATTGCCTTCTCCATTAGGTATTAATTTCAAGTGCTCTCTGTTAACAGGTACTCATTTTTTAATGTTTGGTTTAATAAAATAAAATTTAAGATAAAAAAGATGATTGCATAGGTGTATTCTGTAACTCAAAATACATGCTGATTGTGACCCAATCTTGGCTTCAACTGTGTAAACTTCTTATCAAAGATTTTGTATTCTGTTCTTTACAGTAAATCTATGTTTATACCCTTCAAAATAGTAGTGAACTTCAGAGTAAAAGCAGGAACAAATCATCTAACATAGCTTTTACTTCTCTAGATCCACAGGTGAAAGAGAACTTTTGCTTCTAAATATTCTGCTGATTTTGATATCCTGACTTCGGGTAGTGGTCAGTGAGAAACTTGTCTGAAGTGCAGGTCATTCCCAAGGTATGGAAGATGTCAAATGAGAGGGTCACAGAAAACAAGTGACCTTCCTAAGCAAATATTAAAGGACAATTTCAGCTGGAGAACACTGTATGCTATTATGAAATAGAACCACTATGAATATGACGTAGTTGTTTTTCAGTTGTTCAGTTGTCTCCGACTGTTTGCAACCCCATGGACTGCAGCACGCAAGGCTTCCCTGTCCATCACCAACTGCTGGAGCTTGCTCAAACTCATGTCCATCGAGTCAGTGATACCATCCAATCATCTCATCCTCTGTCCTCCCCTTCTCCTCCTACCTTCAATCTTTCCCAGCATCAGGGTCTTTTCCAGTGAGTCAGTTCTTCGCATCAGATAGCCAAAGTATTGAAGTTTCAGCTACAGCATCAGTCTTTCCAATGAATATTCAGGACTCATTTTCCTTAGGATTGACTGGTTTGATCTCCTTACAGTCCAAGGGACTCTCAAGAGTCTTCTCCAACACCACAGTTCAAGAGCATCAATTCTTTGGCATGCAGCCTTCTATATGGTCCACCTTTCACATCCATACATGACTACTGGAAAAAACATAACTTTGACTAGATGGACCTTGGTTGGCAAAGTAATGTCTCTGCTTTTTAATACACTGTCCATGTTTGTCACAGCTTTTCTTCCAAGGAGCAAGCATCTTTTGATTTTGTGGCTGCAGTAAGGTTTGAGCATAACCTTATCAATTAACTAGGTTCAGTAGGTATTTTTTTCTTACGACATTCGCTTAAAGCTCAAATACCCTTTTTCTATTTTGAAGGTGTTGGTGGCTTCACATTCCTATATGTAAGGATCAAAACATCCATTATAGCTCTTCCTAATTTTTTTCTTGGAGCCTGCTTTTGGCAAAGGCATATGTTAAAACTTACCTCACTTTCAAAGTGAAATCCTTCACCCAGCAGATATATCATTTATCTACATATCTATAATGACCAGGTTTTAATGAGACTTGATCTTCCAAAAAAGACAAGCTATGCTTATTATGTTTAGTTGAATTTAATATCCTATAAAGCAATAATAAAAGTACCTTTGAGGTAAAATAGGAAATTCATACACATAGAAATAAAAAGACATCAATACTAGCTATGTCTTGCTAAGATATATATCAGATCAGATCAGATCAGATCAGTCGCTCAGTCGTGTCCGACTCTTTGTGACCCCATGAACGGCAGCACGCCAGGCCTCCCTGTCCATTACCAACTCCCGGAGGTCACTCAGACTCATATTCATCGAGTCAGTGATGCCATCCAGCCATCTCATCCTCTGTTGTCCCCTTCTCCTCCTGCCCCCAATCCCTCCCAGCATCAGAGTCTTCTCCAATGAGTCAACTCTTCACATGAGGTGGCCAAAATACTGGAGTTTCAGCTTTAGCATCATTCCTTCTAAAGAAATTCCAGGATTGAGCTCCTTCAGAATGGACTGGTTGGATCTTCTTGCAGTCCAAGGGACTCTCAAGAGTCTTCTTCAACACCACAGTTCAAAAGCATCAATTCTTCGGCGCTCAGCCTTCTTCACAGTCCAGCTCTCACATCCATACATGACCGCAGGAAAGACCATAGCCTTGACTAGACGAACCTTTGTTGGTTGGCAAAGTGATGTCTCTGCTTTTGAATATGCTATCTAGGTTGGTCATAACTTTCCTTCCAAGGAGTAAGCGTCTTTTAATTTCATGGCTGCAGTCACCATCTTCTGTGATTTTGGAGCCCAGAAAAATAAAGTCTGACATTGTTTCCACTGTTTATCCATCTATTTCCCATGTAGTGATGGGACCAGATGCCATGATCTTCGTTTTCTGAATGTTGAGCTTTAAGCCAACCCTTTCACTCTCCACTTTCACTTTCATCAAGAGGCTTTTTAGTTCCTCTTCACTTTCTGCCATAAGGGTGGTGTCATCTGCATATCTGAAGTTATTGATATTTCTCCCAGCAATCTTGATTCCAACTTGTGTTTCTTCCAGTCCAGCATTTCTCATGATGTACTCTGCATATAAGTTAAACAAACATGGTGACAATATACAGCCTTGACGTACTCCTTTTCCTATTTGGAACCAGTCTGTTGTTCCATGACCAGTTCTAACTGTTGCTTCCTGACCTGCATACAGATTTCTCAAGAGGCAAATCAGGTGGTCTGGTATTCCCATCTCTTTCTGAATTTTCCACAGTTTATTGTGATCTACACAGTCAAAGGCTTTGGCATAGTCAATAAAGCAGAAATCAGATCAGATCAGATCAGTCGCTCAGTCGTGTCCGACTCTTTGCGACCCCATGAACCGCAGCACGCCAGGCCTCCCTGTCCATCACCAGCTCCCAGAGGTCACTCAGACTCGCATCCATCGAGTCAGTGATGCCATCCAGCCATCTCATCCTCTGTCGTCCCCTTCTCCTCCTGCCCTCAATCCCTCCCAGCATCAGAGTCTTCTCCAATGAGTCAACTCTTCGCATGAGGTGGCCAAAATACTGGAGTTTCAGCTTTAGCATCATTCCTTCTAAAGAAATTCCAGGATTGATCTCCTTCAGAATGGACTGGTTGGATCTTCTTGCAGTCCAAGGGACTCTCAAGAGATAGATACAGATATATATAGAGGTACATAATATGTAAGTATTCTATAAATTGATAGCTAGTTGAATTCACATTTGGCTTTATTCAGTGTATGGCTGCCAGCAGCTTTTCTTTTGTACATTGTGATTAATTTCATTGTTACTAGATTTTATGTTTCTGAAAGAGTCTTTGACTGAGCGTAGTTAGAAAACAGGAAGGAGACTAGGAGTCAAAGTTGTTGGAACAGCGTCTATTGTAAGGTAAGCTGCTCACTAAAATTCTATGGTCAGATAAAAAACTTGAAAGAAGAGTAAAAATAATGACAGCATTTTTTTTTTTTTTTTTTTTGCTTTTTAAATGAAACTCTTACAACAGTGTTGCTGTTTTTGAAATATTTTTATTTGTTCTCTTTTAATATACATTTCCAAGCTCTTAAACTTCTGAGGAAGTGAATTAAGAAAGATATGCTTTCCTGATTGGTATGTGAGAAACCCCATGGAATGTGTAATACAAAAAGCTACATAGGCAAAATGTTTTATAAGCATGTTTAAAAGGGGAATCTATCAAGCCATTTCTATATGCTCCTGATTGCTGGCTTGTGTGCTGTGAAGAACAAAACTTCAACTCAAAATGCAAATCATACAGGAATCATAAAAAGGCACAGCCCAAGCCTGCTATCACAGTAATTAAGATTTTCAAAAGTAAAATTATTTTCTTCTTTTTTTCCTTTCTCTCTCTCTAAAATAAAAGAGTCAATTTAATGGACTTAACAATTTGGGGATGCTTTAAGTCAAAGATGTTGCAGGTAAAAATTTATACCACACTTGTCAAAAAAAAAAAAAAAATCCCCTTTTTGGTACATATTAAGTCCCTCCCTTAATTAAGCCTTCTGGGGTTTGGATGTGTTGATCTCATTTTAAACCAAGCTCAGCACAATTAGACACACTGAGGAGATGGGAGATAAGCAAGGTATACAAAAACATTTCAGACACAAATGTTTCATCCTGCAAGGCCCTGATTTTCTCTTCCCATTTAAAACATCTAGGCTCAAATAAAGAAAAGAAAAATTGATTATTTTCAGCTTGTCATACATCTCATTTGGAGTGGGTCAGACCTCCCCATTCACAATTACCACTAGTTAATCTTATCAGAGAAAAATTCAATTACATTTATCAAGGTTATTCCATAGACTCGAGCTATTGCTTCAAAAAAGAAATGGATTTTAGGGCTAAGAATGTTATTATTGTGTGTTCCCTCAACTTTAAAATAAAAATAAAAAAATAAATCATTAACACTTGCTTTTATACCCATGTTGTTAATGGAATCTTGTAATAAAGGAATATCTGACAGCTTTGTAGAAAGGATTATTAATACATAGATTATGGAAGTTTAGGAGGGAGACTCATAACTGTTAATAGACTTCAATTCTCAGCCTACTCTGACATTTTAAAAAATCTAGTTTCAAATTTGATAACAGATTACCAGCTAGGCTGGAAGCCAACCACCTGATTAAGGCAATTTAAATGCTTGCAAAGTGGTGAGATTAAAATCAAATAAGTGCCGATTTTTTTTCCTGCTTCACTTATCTTTCCCTGGATTCGTTCCTTAACTACCAGGTGGTGGAGGACTCTGGGTAATTTTCCTCTGTGCCAATTACCCCAGGATGGTTTTTAGGGTGAAGCAGAATAATTACTGCACTATCAATCCAAAATGGGCTGCTTAATGTGTTTAAGAGAGATTTTGAGCCTTAGCGGGGAAGCTGCCTGAAGCGTGCTCCGCTCATGGTGCCAAAGCCCGCTCGGCCCACTCGGATAGTTAACCGTTCAGTGAGAAGGCAGCACACACCCAAGGTGAAAGAAAACAAGGAAAACTCCCGGGAAGCTGTGGGAAAGTTAATGAGCTGCTTCCAACGTGTGGCAGGCTGCAGTCGCAGGTGGCTGACAAAGCCAGGCAGGTTAAGAAAATAATATTTATCATCCAGCTGCCAGGACTGTCTTTATCAAAACTCTTTCTAAAATCTATACAAGAAGAAGAAAAACGGTCTTGAAAAAAAATTTTTTTGAAGAGAAACAAAAACAAAAAGCCCAAAGCAGCTGGGATTCAAATGCTTTCTCCTCGCTGATGTGTTAGAAAGAAAGCGGGAGACAGCGATTGAATCTGACAGCAATTTTTAAACATTTTACTGCAAATAAAATGGAAAAAACAAACACCAGAATCAGATTATGTACTTAAAAATGAAAATTAAGTTGCAACTTTGAAATGACACTCCTCAATTCTATTTTGTAGCAACCTCAAATGAAGTAGCATCTTCCATCTGTTGAGTGCATTCTTAATTTCCTTAATTATCATTATTTTAATGTAAATTTTGAGTTTTAGCCAGTGTGTCCCAAGAAGCATGGAGCTACTTTCAAAGAAAAATACAGAAATATTTATTTGTCAGGGAGCTGAGGCTGTTTCGTCCATTTAGTTATTTCTTTATACTGGTCTTTTTATGATCTGTACCTTCTCCATTTTTAGTGTGCTAAGGATTTTTAAAATTAGTTAATCAAGGACTGATTTATGATTTAGCTTAACAGATGGTTTGTGATAATGTGAGTCAAAGTGTTTTCAGAGAAATTCAGCATCTGAAATTGTGAGTGTGTTTGTCTGTGTGTGTATGTGTGTGTGTACGAGAGAGAGAGAGAGAGAGAGAGAGAGAGAGAAAGTGGTTCTGTTTTTATGGATTTGCATTCCTATCTGTGTATGTATCTGGAAGTCAGAGCTTCATAATGTACTATGTCGTAAGAAAATAATTTCTTAGTGCAACCATTCCTGGTTTCTGACTTCAGTAATCAATTTCATCTGAGAAGAAAAAAAGATAAATGAGGACTGAGGGAAATGCATACTACCCTCTGTTCTAAGTACACGTGTTCTAAGTACACATTGGAAAGAATATCATGAACTTCCTACTGGTAGAAAATGAATTCCCATCCATTCTGACAGATATTCTGTTTTAGGCAGAAAAGTGTTTTATAAGGCTCACACAAAATCCATTTAAGATTATCACATTAAAACATATTTACTTCAGAGGTCTGTAATAATTACATGTGCACTTGAAAATCCCCAGGACTTTGGCTGCTGTGTCACAGATTTATACTCAAACATTTTCATTTGATGTGCAAAGTGAGAAGTACTCTTTAGTGGCAAGACAATTATCTGATTCTACTAATAAATGACTGCACTAGTAGTCATTTTTAATTGAACAATTATAGGATATTGCACTGTCAGTTGATTATAGAAGTCATTTCATAAATGTCAAAAATCTCTTTAAATGAATTATGAAGCTCCAAAATAACTCCGGCAATCAGCCAGCAATAACACAATAATCTGTTTACCCTGTTGTCAGATGAACTCTTACCATTTTGTTGAGGGGAGGATGCTAAGAGGAGAAGCAGAGCACAGTGTGGGGAGCCTTTTCTTAAAGATTAGGCTGAGCTTGAGCTGAAACAACCACCTTGGCTTTGATTTATAGAGATTTGGAGTGTTCTGAAGAGCTTGTCTCTGTATAAAGAGTACCATGAAATTAAAGCTATCCCACCAGTGCAGACATTACAGATGTTTGTGTGTTCCTTTCATGAAAAATAATCAAGATAAGTTGGTCCATGGACCCTGCGTTAGAGACTCTAGGCTTATTGGTCCATCAAGATTCTTCCCCTCATATTCCTTAGCTTTGTTTCTTTTGCCACCTCAATTCTTTCTGCCAATTATACTTGAGTTGAATCTCTTAAATGCTTCTTCATATCCATCAAATTGCATTAAAAAAAAAATACACCCAAAAGAGGTATTATTCTTAATATCATATAACAGATAAGATGTTGCCCTGCTGTTTTCAGTTTCTCATGCTTAAGTGTTGGCATGGAATGGGCAATCTCATCTGGGTATAACAACATCACATTTTTAGCTGGTAAAAGAGAAGCCAGTTGTTGTTTAGTTGCTAAGTAGTGTCCGACTCTTTTGCAGCCCCATGGACTGTACCCCACCAAGCTCCTCTATCCATGGGATTTCCCAGGCAAGAATACTGGAGTGGGTTGCCATTTCCTTCTCCAAGAATGAAGTCAGAGGTGAATTAATTTTCACTTAAAGAGAAATTGCACCGACAAAAGAATACAAGTTTCAAGACTTACTATGCAGTTTTATTGTAAAATAAATCCTTTTATATTACATGGAATATATTTCCACAAAAAGTACACTCTAATTTTTTCCAAATCAAATTTTAGCTACTTATTTTTTCATATTTATGGCTTTTCTATTCACAGCACTTTTTGATATATTTGTGTGTGCATGCTCCATCATGTCCATCTCTTTGCAACCCATGGGCTGTATCCTGCCAGGCTCCTGTGGTCCATGAAATTTTCCAGGTAAGAATACTCTGTGGGTTGCCATTTCCTACTCCAGGGCATCTTCCCAACACAGGGATTGAACCCACATCTCCTGCATTGGCCCGCAGATTTTTACCCCTGTGTCACCTGGAAAGCCTTTTAATATAATAGCAATGCATCTTTTTTTTGTACAAAATTCCGACAATGTTACTTAAAAGCAAAAATATCAAGATTTGTTTTCAGATAAAGATATCGTTTATAAAGTTCTTTGTGGAACAAAAATTTCCAAAGCAAGAAATAAAACTTCAATTTGTTTTTCATCAGTTTGGGATATTTTCCTTCAAGCTCTTTTGAATGGAATTCCCTCTCAAATTTTAATTTAGAGGCATCTGAGTAATCGGAATTTTCTTTCCTTCATTTGATATATATGGAGGAGATGAGTTAATGTCTCATATGTTCAAGTTGCACATTCAACAACTAACAATAACAGACAAATTTCTTGGTGTCTGAAATATTCTTTGGAGCTGCTTGCCCTACCTCCCTTAGCAGGTCTCAAGATTATGTCATGTATATTCCCAAATCTCTAATTGAGATCAAAATGATTCTACCAAAAAGTAAATTGTGATACCTAGAGAAAACCCTAAGAACAGAGAAAGGAAAATTACTCAAAAGCCTAGAAAACTTATCTACACTATGTATTGTGGGGAGGACTGAATGACATTCTTATTTCTAACAAGACTAGACCAACTACCTGTGCTCTTATATTTCTCTTATCATAGTTACCGCTGGCAGCGTAAGCAGAGAAAAACCAAAGGAGCAAAGAAAAACCCACATGGTATCTAAAGAGAGCTGAAAGAAAAAGAAAAACAAAAACACGTGTACGTGTGTGGTGGTTACGACTGAGTCAAAACTGGCTAAATGGCTTTGTTGGTGACATGGATCGTGATCTTAGATAACTTGTTGTTCACCTGACCTGTCCCTGCATTTTTACCTAATGTTATATAAAATGACTGTTGCCTTGGCAAAATCTTTTGAAATTAATGACTTAATTGCAAGATTCAGACAAACTTTGATGAAAAGGGTCACATCTAAAGTAAAGTCCTATTTACTGATAATGAAAGAGTGATATTCTGTTAAGTATTACTATACCATATTGTTTTCCCTATATTCAAAAATATGAAATATACTAATACAGCATTCTTTTTAATCTGTTGTCATTTTTAGATACTCTATTATTTTATATATCACTAAGGAAAAAAATGTTGATAGCTGATTATGTCAATTGTAACACACATCTTCATATAGATGTTAGAATCTGAATTTAAAAAGTACACTTTAGCTTCACTAAAATAAAACAGCATAATTGTAACATGATCTTTAATGACTTAAAAGAAATTTCAGTTTCCTGGAATGTGTTAAAATTACTATTATCACCAAAAAAAACCTATTGCAAAGTAGAGTGAAAAAAAGCACTGCTTGTATATATTTTTTGCAGTAAGTAATAGTTTACCAATAACAATAAAATTGGATATATCACAATTTATGTTTCTAGTCTGAAATGATAAATTTTATTTTTCTTATTGCCATTGGACATCTGAAAAAACACACACACATTTATGCATAAATCATATATGTATACAATACTGATATACATATACAAATATATACTTTTTCACGTATTTTTTCATAAATTTTAATGTAGTAAATTAAAAAGACTTCAATAAACTTCTGCTGATAAATAAGCTATAGAAATAGAAATAAAAAGTAATCAAAAAAATTGAATTTTTATTCTACTTAATATCTGTCTGCTTTTCCCCTTTGTAAGATTTCTTTTCTTTGGTGTTTCCCTCTCCACAGAGTAACCTAAAATAAGGGTCAAATATATGTTTATTTATATTAATATAATATTTCTTTCATGCCTATGAAGAAAGCATTTTAAGGCCTGGAGAGTAGAAATAATTTTTTTTTTTTTTACAAAATACAATCACAAAGTAATGTCTTATAATTTGAGCATTAAAATCTCAGGGACTTAGGAAACAGAAACAGACTGATACAATCCAATAGCTACTCTCTAAGCCTTTCCCTAATTTTAAGGGATAAATAAAATGCATATATAGAAAAAGTTATGAAAAAAATGTTTAGGATGGATGGGATTTTAAAGCATTTGTAAGTAGCTAAAAAGGGATTTCTTTGGAAGGAATGATGCTAAAGCTGAAACTCCAGTACTTTGGCCACATCATGCGAAGAGTTGACTCATTGGAGAAGACTCTGATGCTGGGAGGGATTGGGGGCAAGAGGAGAAGGGGATGGCGGAGGATGAGATGGCTGGATGGCATCACTGACTCGATGGATGTGAGTCTCAGTGACCTCCAGGAGTTGGTGATGGACAGGGAGGCCTGGCGTGCTGCGATTCATGGGGTTGCAAAGAGTCAGACACGACTGAGTGACTGCTCTGATCTGAAGGAGCTAAAATACAAAGAATTGTGTATTATGGGCAATGTTTGGAGAGCCTTTTGCATTATTTAAAGCTATGAAGAACATTTGCTTTCTAAAAGTCTATCTTTTAGTATTTTAATCAAAAAATGAAAGAATAATGAAGAGACTTGAGCTTGTTGGTTTTCAATTTCTGAACATTTAATTGAAACTCAAGTGTATCATATGTTGTCATTCAAAGACTTTTTAAAAGAGCATGCATATGTGCTCAGTTGCTAAGTCGTGTCTAACTTTTTGCTACCCCATGGACTGTAGCCCACTGGGCTTCTCTGTCCATGGGATTCTCCAGGCAAGGATACTGGAGTGGGCTGACATTTCCTTCTCCAGGGGATCCTCCCAACCCAGGGATCAAACCCATGTCTCCTATATCTCCTGCAATCACAGACAGATTCTTTACCACTGTGTTGCTGCTGCTGCTGCTATGTCGCTTCAGTCGTGTCCGACTCTGTGCGACCCCATAGATGGCAGCCCACCAGCCTCCCCCATCCCTAGGATTCTCCAGGCAAGAACACTGGAGTGGGTTGCCATTTCCTTCTCCAATGCATGATAGTGAAAAGCGAAAGTGAAGTCACTCAGTTGTGTCCAACTCTTAGCAACCCCATGGACGGCAGCCCACCAGGCTCCTCAGTCCATGGGATTTTCAAGGCAAGAGTACTGGAGTGGGGTGCCATTGCCTTCTCCGCTTTACCACTGTATAACCTGGGAAACCCCTTTAAAAGGAGCAATGATTAAATTGAAAACAAAACATATAACATGAGAATACTTGCTACCTTCAGAGAACTGGTTCAAACTGGGAAATAAGTAGGCTCTTCCTTTTCACTTTTCTCTGACCTTCTTCCTTATTTTCCTGGTCCTTTTCCCCTTCCTGACTATGCGCCTCCTCTCTGTTTTGGTGTGCTACCATACTCACTTATCCTAATAGTATCTCTTGTTTCTTTTTCTCTTTGTCTGTCATATTTTATTCCCTAGAGCTTTTGGTTTTTAAAACCTTCTTTAAATAACTAAAATCTAGCAGTAAAATAATTCAAGATAATATAGTGCTGTGAATCAATGTTTCATATGTTACTCTTCAAACAGCTTAGTATTGAATTTTTTTTGTTGTTGTTTCACAATGTATTGGAATATAGTTGATTCATAATGTTGTATTAGATTCAGGTGTATAGATAACAAAGTGATTCAGTTAAACATATATGGATTAGAATTTTGACAGAAGATTTGTTAAGAATATTGCTTTATCTCAAAAAATAAATATGTAATTTAGATTATTCAGAAACAGGATCAATCTAGTGGTTGGTTAAGTTTGTCCTCAAGTTTGTTTTATATTTCTCAATTTGTAGATATATTTCCTTATTCTTGTTTCTACTATAAGCTCCACTCTAGTATTTCCAATTATCTCTTGGACATTTTGTTGGTCATCTTGATTGTCTGGAAGGCATTTCAAGTTTAATATAGTCCCAAAGAAGTTCTGCCTCTTACCCTCTGAAACCTTTTCTTCCTTTTGTGAAAGGTTAATTTCTTTTTTTTTTAATTAAATTTTATTTTGCTTAACTTTACAATATTGTATTGCTTTTATCATACATTGAGATGGATCCGCCACCAGTATACACATGCTCTCCATCCTGAACCCTCCTCCCGCCCCCCTCCCCATACCATCCCTCCGGGTCGTCCCAGCACACCAGCCCCAGGCATCCGTTATCCGGCATCGTACCTGGACTGGCGCCTCATTTCAGATATGATATTATACATATTTCAATGCTATTCTCCCAAATCATCCCGCCCTCTCCCGGTCCTAGAGTCCAAAAGTCTGTTCTATACATCAGTGTCTCTTTTGCTGTCTCATAAACAGGGTTATTGTTACCATCTTTCTAAATTCCATATATGTGCGTTAGTATACTGTATTTGTGTTTTTCTTTCTGGCTTACTTCACTCTGTATAATAGGCTCCAGTTCCATCCACCTCCTTAGAACTGATTCAAATGTATTCTTTTTAATGGCTGAGTAATACTCCATTGTGTATATGTACCACAGCTTTCTTATCCATTCATCTGTGGATGGACATCTAGGTTGCTTCCACGTTCTGGCTATTGTAAACAGTGCTGCTATGAACACTGGGGTACACGTGTTTCTTTCAATTCTGGTTTTCTCAGTGTGTATGCCCAGCAGTGGGATTGCTGGATCATAAGGCAGTTCTATTCCCAGTTTTTTGAGGAATCTCCATACTGTTCTCCAAAGTGGCTGTACTAGTTTGCATTCCCACCAACAGTGTAAGAGGATTCCCTTTTCTCCGCACTCTCTCCAGCATTTATTGCTTGTAGACTTTTGGATCGCAGCCATTCTGACTGGTGTGAAATGGTACCTCATAGTGGTTTTGATTTGCATTTCTCTGATAATGAGTGATGTTGAGCATCTTTTCATGTGTTTGTTAGCCATCTGTATGTCTTCTTTGGAGAAATGTCTATTTAGTTCTTTGGCCCATTTTTTGATTGGGTCATTTATTTTTCTGGAATTGAGCTGTAGGAGTTGCTTGTATATTTTTGAGATTAGTTGTTTGTCTGTTGCTTCATTTGCTATTATTTTCTCCCATTCTGAAGGCTGTCTTTTCACCTTGCTTATAGTTTCCTTTGTTGTGCAGAAGCTTTTAAGTTTGATTAGGTCCCATTTGTTCATTTCTTATTTTATTTCCGATATTCTGGGAGGTGGGTCATGGAGGATCCTGCTGTGATGTAAGTCAGAGAGTGTTTTGCCTATGTTTTCCTCTAGGAGTTTTATGGTTTCTGGTCTTACATTTAGCTCTTTAATCCATTTTGAGTTTATTTTTGTGTATGGTGTTAGAAAGTGTTCTAGTTTCATTCTTTTACAAGTGTTCGACCAGTTTTCCCAGCAGTTAATAGCACCATTACCTTATTGGCAGCTTTGCTAGACCCATCATATTTATCTCCCTACTTTTTTTCCTGTCCTCTGGCCATGACCCACTTTGAATCAAGTAGTTCACAAGTCCTGTAGATTCATCTCAGAATTAGCTCTTGAATCTGACTATCTGCTCCTACTTACATAGAATTAGTTTAAAAAAGAAAATTTTCTTATTAGAATTGTTATAATGGAATCTTAAAATGTGTCTGTAAGAATGTTTTTTTTCCTTGTTTATAATGTGTGTACTCTTCAATATGCCACTATAAATATCTTTTATAAATGTCAATCATATGCTTCTCTTTTGTTTGAAAATTAGATTCCTCATTATTTTTGTTGAGAAATCTAATCACACAACATGGAGTTTAAAAAAAAAATAGCAACAGACTTTCACATCTAGGCTTAAATTTTCTTTTCTGCTTACATTTTTGTAAATAGCCCACCTAACCCTTACTCCAACCTAATGAAAGTGAAGTCACTCAGTCTTTTTCGACTCTTTGCGACCCCATGGACTGTAGCCTACCAGGCTTCTCTGTCTATGGGATTTTCCAGGCAAGAATACTGGAGTGGGTTGCCATTTCCTTCTCCAGGAGATCTCGACCCAGGGATTGAGCCCAGATCTCCCGCTTTGTAGGCAGACGCTTTACCATCTGAGCCACCGGGGAAGTCCTAATGAAGTGTTTGCCATTTTCCAAAAATAAATTATCCTTCCTTTCATCCTAGTCTTCAGGTGGGCTACTTCCTTGCCTAGAATGTATCACACTTACTGACAATGATCATTTCTTCCTCATCTCTAAGCTTTATTTCAGATATTACATCCTCTGCAAACGGCTTTCCTTACCCTCCCAAGAGGTTGACTTCTCTAACTTATGCATTATTCATGATTGCATTGGCTAAGGTAGTATGTTTCATTGCAACCAAATCCCAACCACCAGGACAGACACTGGACTTTCCCTTTAATACTATAATGACACCTCTTGGTACCAAAAACCTCAATCTGTGTTTGAGAGTTATCAGAGTCCTGAATCATTAAAACATTGAGGTTATCCACTCAAAACAGTTTGGATGGGGCTCAATTCCCTCAAATCTTAGATAATAATAAAGACCGTATCTTTTACCTGGAGAAATAATGAGTGACACACAGGCAATTGTTGGTGGAATCTTTACTAACACTCATGAGGAACATGGGCTAGGATCCTGAATTATGACTGTGGACAAAGAGATGAGGAGAAGACAAATATGAACTTGGTAATCAGCATCATGTGAGGGAAGGAAAGAGCAAAATCTAGAGTCACTTCCAGGTTTTTATTTTTGCCAAATATAGATTCCCAATAAGAGAAATTGTGGATGAAAGGGGAGAATCAGCTTTGAATATCTGGATTTAGCTGCTTTTATTATAAAAGCTTGTATTTCGTTTAAATAATTAGATATGTTAATACTGATATCTTATAGGCTAGATCAGATGTTGACTTTCTTTGGGAAGGGGCCAACCAGAAAGTATTTTTAGCTTTGAGTGCAGCTATTTAAATTTGCCTTTTCAGGGTGAAAGCAGCCGTAGACAAAATGAATAAACATGGAGGTGTTCCAATAAAACTTTATTTACAAAAACAAGTGGCAAGCCAAATCCAGCCTACAGGTGATAGTTTGCTGACCTTTGATCTAGAAAATTGAGGCTCTCAGTGAAGAGGAGGATGAATGCCATCAATAAAGATGAGATTACTGAAGAAAGTATCTAAAAAGAGATCAGTGTGTCATTGGATCAGAAGAGTAGGACCCAGAAGAAATCAGGATAAAATGATCAGATGCCAGAAGTATTGGGAAACAAGAAAAATAATTGTTATAGAAATGGGATTTTTAAGAAGGTCAACTGTTAGTGCAGCTGAGCTTTGGTTCAATGTTGGCAAAAGAGAAAGAAAAAAAAATCACTGACTTGATTGTGTAATGAAGCAATCACTAGTGATTTGAGAGACAGATATTTCAAGAGTGTGGGGACAAATGTCATTTTGCAGTAGGAGGGGTCAATGAAAATACAAAAGGGAAACTGATGAATATCCATTACTGTCTCAAGAAGGTTGACTTAAGTAAAAGACTGACAACCTAGTGTAAGGGAGGGAGTTCTTTTTGGTCTCAGTTTTGCATCATTCTCAGACCGTCTGTATAGACTTAGACAAGGTATGAATTATATATTAATAATTTTGCATTGTTGCTGTTAAGATCTTTAAAATCTCTGATTAGCATGTAATGCTTGGCATACAGGCAAATTAATGTAGAATTTTAAAAGTACTTCACTGTACAGCAGAAACTGACACAATATTGTAAAGCAACTACACTCCAGTAAAAACGTACAGCAAAATATTTTTGCTGTTGTTGCTGTTTAGTCACTAAGTCGTGTCTGACTCTTTTGGGACACCATAGACCATAGCTCCATCCATTGGCTTTCCCAGGCAAGACCACTGGAGGGGGTTGCCATTTCCTCCTCCAGGGTATCTTATCGACCCAAGGATAGAACTCGTGTCTCCTGTACTGGCAAGTGGATTCTTTACCACTGAGCCACCTGGAAAGCCCATAAAAATTATTCAGTAGATAAATAACACAATATAATATTAACAGTTGTTAAGTCTAATTGATGGGGATACAGTTTTCATTGTTATTTCACCTTTTCTTTGTGTTTGAAATTTTCATATAAAATAGTGGAAAATACTAATTAAAAAACCAAATTTCTAAAAAAATTAAAAAATAAGTAAAATTATTCATTAAGCATTATTTGTTCAAGCTTTCTATCTGCCAGCTTTCATTTTTCTTTTTATTAATATATTTACCTTTTATTCCCTTAATTATATTTTATATTATATTTATTAATATATCTATATATTTATTAATACAAAATTAATATATTTATTAATATTAATTAATATATTGATTATATATTTTAATATATCCCTTTTATTAATGTATTTACCTAAGAGGCTTAGGCTACATGCACATAGTCAAAATAAATGTGAACTTCTATGTGTCCTAATCTCAAAAATGGACCAGATTCCTATGAAAAAAAGTTTCGAAATATTAAAATAATCTAGACGAAAGTGATTATATATTTAACCTTCAAAATATACTAATGAAATGAATGTTCCCTTTATTTCACCATCCCAATCCTGTCCAAACATGAATTGAGGTTCAAGAAGTTGCATGTTGGAGATTATAGTGTGGTACCAACATTTATTCTATGTCCATCCCATAGGGAGATAATATACGTTATCACTGAATTATTCATTATCTATGAATGAAGAAAATCGTGATGAACATTCTTTGTGTAATTAATTCTGTGCCAGACCCTTTTATAAGCACACAATAGGTGTTGACTTTCTTAATCGTTATAATAGACCTAAGAGGTAGTTAACCATTTCTGTCTCCATTTTATGTTAGTAGATAAAAAAAAAAAAAAAAAAAAACAACAACAACAACAAAAAACTGAGGTTCAGAGAGGTAATTGGCCCCAGGTTACATGACTGGAAAGTAGTGGCACAAGGATGTGAATTCAGAAAGATGCTTCTAGAACCTTATCTCTTGATCATGAAGAAGATGTGGTTGTGTTAAACTGCAAATGATGGAGGTCAGTTTCCACTGGAATATTATTAATTCATTTGAGAAAAAAAAATCAAATGTGACTTTATTTTTCAATAACATAATATTTCCTTTTTAAAAAATTAATTTATTTATTTTAATTGGAGGCTAATTACTTTACAATATTGTAGTGGTTTTTGCTGTACATTGACATGAATCAGCCGTGGGTGTACATGTGTTCCCCATCCTGAACCCCCCTTCCACCTCCCTTCCCATCTCATACCTCAGGGTCATCCCAGTGCACCAGCCCTGAGCACCCTGTCTCATGCATCGAACCTGGACTGGCGATCTATTTCACATATGATAATACACATGCTTCAATGTTATTATCTCAAGTCATCCCACCCTCGCCTTCTCCCACAGAATGCAAAAGTCTGTTCTTTACTTCTGTGTCTCTTTTGCTGTCTCGCATATATGGTCATCGTTACCATCTTTCTACATTCCATAGATATATGTTAATATCCTGTATTGGTGTTTTCCTTTCTGACTTACTTTATTCTGTATAATAGGCTCCAGTTTCATCCACCTCATTAGAACTGATTCAGATGTATTCTTTTTAATGGCTGAGTAATATAAGCACCTGAATGCAGAGTTCCAAAATAGCAAGAAGAGATAAGAAAGCCTTCTTCAGTGATCAATGCAAAGAAATAGAGGAAAACAACAGAATGGGAAAGACTAGAGATCTCTTCAAGAAAATTAGAGATACCAAGGGAACATTTCATGCAAAGATGGGCTCAATAAAGGACAGAAATGGTATGGACCTAACAGAAGCAGAAGATATTAAGAAGAGGTGGCAAGAATACACAGAAGAAGTGTACAAAAAAGATCTTTACAACCCAGATAATCACGATGGTATGATCACTGACCTAGAGCCAGACACCCTGGAATGTGAAGTCAAGTGGGCCTTAGAAAGCATCACTATGAACAAAGCTAGTGGAGGTGATGGAATTCCAGTGAAGCTATTTTAAGTCCTGAAAGATGATGCTGTGAAAGTGTTGCACTCAATATGCCAGCAAATTTGGAAAACTCAGCAGTGGCCACAGGACTGGAAAAGGTCAGTTTTCATTCCAATCCCTAAGAAAGGCAATGTCAAAGAATGCTCAAACTACCACACAATTGCACTCATCTCACATGCTAGTAAAGTAATCCTCAAAATTCTCCAAGCCAGGCTTCAGCAATATGTGAACCGTGAACTTCCAGATGTTCAAGCCGGTTTTAGAAAAAGCAGAGGAACCAGGGATCAAATTGCCAATATCCGCTGGATCATGGAAAAAACAAGAGAGTTCCAGAAAAACATCTATTTCTGCTTTATTGACTATGACAAAGCCTCTGACTGTGTGGATCACAATAAACTGTGGATAATT
Source organism: Tragelaphus eurycerus (assembly GCA_935064755.1). Lineage (NCBI taxonomy): Eukaryota > Metazoa > Chordata > Mammalia > Artiodactyla > Bovidae > Tragelaphus > Tragelaphus eurycerus. The sequence continues at coordinate 11,241,221 of CAKXYN010000036.1, read as the reverse complement.
CTGAAAGAGATGGGAATACCAGACCACCTGATCTGCCTCTTGAGAAATTTGTATGCAGGTCAGGAAGCAACAGTTAGAACTGCACATGGAACAACAGACTGGTTCCAAATAGGAAAAGGAGATCATCAAGGTTGTATATCGTCACCCTGCTTGTTTAACTTGTATGCAGGGTACATCATGAGAAACGCTGGACTGGAAGAAACACAAGTTGGAATCAAGATTTCCGGGAGAAATATCAATAACCTCTGATATGCAGATGACTTCACCCTCATGGCAGAAAGTGAAGAGGAACTAAAAAGCCTCTTGATGAAAGTGAAAGTGGAGAGTGAAAAAGTTGGCTTAAAGCTCAACATTCAGAAAATAAAGATCATGACCTCTGGTCCCATTACTTCATGGCAAATAGATGGGGAAACAGTGTCAGACTTTATTTTCTGTGCTCCAAAATCACTGTGGATGGTGACTGCAGCCATGAAATTAAAAGACGCTTTCTCCTTGGAAGGAGAGTTATGACCAACCTAGATAGCATATTCAAAAGCAGAGACATTACTTTGCCAACAAAGATTCGTCTAGTCTAGGCTATGGTTTTTCCTGTGGTCATGTATGGACGTGAGAGTTGGACTGTGGAAAAGGCTGAGCACCGAAGAATTGATGCTTTTGAACTGTGGTGTTGGAGAAGACTCTTGAGAGTCCCTTGGACTGCAAGGAGATCCAACCAGTCCATTCTGAAGATCAGCCCTGGGATTTCTTTGGAAGTAATAATGCTAAAGCTGAAACTCCAGTACTTTGGCCACCTCATGCGAAGAGTTGACTCATTGGAGAAGACTCTGATGCTGGGAGGGATTGGGGGCAGGAGGAGAAGAGGACGACAGAGGATGAGATGGCTGGATGGCATCACTGACTTGATGGACGTGAGTCTGGGTGAACTCCTGGAGTTGGTGATGGACAGGGAGGCCTGGCGTGCTGCAATTCACGGGGTTGCAAAGAGTCGGACACAACTGAGCGACTGAACTGAACTGAATGCTCCATTGTGAATATGTACCACAGCTTTCTTATCCATTCATCTGCCAATGCACATCTAGGTTGCTTCCATGTCCTGGCTATTATAAACAGTGCTGCGATGAACATTGGGGTACATGTGTCTCTTTCAATTCTGGTTTCTTTGGTTTGTATGCCCAGCAGTGGGATTGCTGGGTCATATGGCAGTTCTATTTACAGTTTTTTAAGGAATTTACACACTATTCTCTATAGTGACTGTACTAGTTTGCATTCCTACCAACAGTTTAAGAAGGTTTCCTTTAATCTGCACCCTCTCCAGCATTTATTGTTTGTAGACTTTTTGATAGCAGCCATTCTGACCAGCGTGAGATGGTACCTCACTGTGGTTTTGATTTGCGTTTCTCTGATAATGAGTGATGTTGAGCATCTTTTAATGTTATTGTTAGCTATCTGTATGTCTTCTTTGGCGAAATGTCTGTTTAGTTCTTTGGCCCATTTATTGATTGGGTTGTTATTTTTCTGGAATTGAGCTAATATTTCTTATAGTAATAAAGATCCAGACCATTCCTTTCATCTCCTCCTGAGTCTCTAAGACAGTATTCCTATAAGCCTATTCAGTATTTCTTATCATATTTATGATGGAACAAGAGGCTTTCAAGGTTTCTCAATGACACTTGAATCAGAATTCTTGTTAGAAAGCACCGCCAACAATGCTCCAGGGCATTGAAACCCCAGTGAGAATTTTATGGCTTCCTAAACTTCAGAATAAATAGATTCCATTTGAGAATTATAGAGAAAGTGTGAAAAAGTGATCTCATCACAGTCCACACTCTTTTAGTCTTTTTCTTGCCAACCCACTTCAGTTTCTGCTTTTTCCATAAATAATTCTAAAACATTGTCTCACCTATAGTACAGAAAATTGTGAAGAAGTTTAAAGGAGCATTAACTGGCAGAGCTCAAGAATGTAAAAGAATGGACCAAGAATCAAGTTGATTCTGGTGACATATCCATTAAAGGGAATATGGGGCAAATGCTGTTACCCCAGAGCCTGAAAGGTGTATCTTCTAGGCTTCATCTTGCAGTCTCTGGTTCATTGATGCTAATAAAAAATAACAACACTTCATGTCTCCCCCATGTTTTTCTCTTTTTCATCAGCGAGTATAAACACATAGGTATATACTCTATGGTACATTCTGTTGAGATTCCACCTAGATGACAGCTCCAAACTACAACTGATTAATTCATTCAACAAAAAATTTTTATGATATGTTTGTCAGAGTACATCTAAATTACGACTCATATAATGGCATTCTAGAGTAAATACACTCAGTTCAGTTCAGTCGCTCAGTCGTGTCCAACTCTTTGCTACCCCCTGAATTGCAGCACTCCAGGCCTCCCTGTCCATCACCAACTCCCGGAGTTCAACCAAACTCATGTCCTTCGAGTTGGTGATGCCATCCAGCCATCTCATCCTCTGTCGTCCCCTTCTCCTCCTGCCCCCAATCCCTCCCAGCATCAGAGTCTTCTCCAATGAGTCAACTCTTCGCATGAGGTGGCCAAAGTACTGGAGTTCCAGCTTTAGTATCAGTCCTTGCAAAGAACGCCCAGGGCTGATCTCCTTTAGAATGGACTGGTTGGATCTCCTTGCAGTTTAAGGGACTCTCAATAGTCTTCTCCAACACCACAGTTCAAAAGCATCAATTCTTTGGCGCTCAGCTTTCTTCACAGTCCAACTCTCACATCCATACATGACCAATGGAAAAACCATAGCCTTGACTAGAAGGACCTTTGTTGGCAAAGTAATGTCTCTGCTTTTGAATATGCTGTCTAGGTTGGTTATAACTTTCCTTCCAAGGAGTAAGCGTCTTTTAATTTCATGGCTGCAGTCACCATCCACAGTGATTTTGGAGCACAGAAAAATAAAGTCAGCCACTGTTTCTACTGTTTCCCTGTCTATTTCCCATGAAGTGATGGGACTGGATGCCATGATCTTAGTTTTCTGAATGTTGAGCTTTAAGCCATCTTTTTCACTCTCCACTTTCACTTTCATCAAGATGATTTTTAGTTCCTCTTTCCTTTCTGCCATGAGGGTGAAGTCATCTGCATATCTGAGGTTATTGATATTTCTCCTGGCAATCTTGATTCCAGCTTGTGCTTATTCCAGCCCAGCGCTTCTCATGATGTACTCTGCATACAAGTTAAATAAGCAGGGTGACAATATACAGCCTTGAACGTATTGCTTTTCCTATTTGGAACCAGTCTGTGGTTCCATGTCCAGTTCTAACTGCTACTTCCTGATCTGCATATAGGTTTCTCAAGAGGCAGATCAAGTGGTCTGGTATTCCCATCTCTTTCAGAATTTTCCACAGTTTATTGTGATCCACACAGTCACAGGCTTTGTCATGGTCAATAAAGCAGAAGTTTTTCTGGAACTCTTTTCCTCTTTCCATGATCCAGCAGATGTTGGCCATTTGATCTCTGGTTCCTCTGCCTTTTCTAAAACCAGCTTGAACATCAGGAAGTTCACAGTTCACATATTGCTGATGCCTGGCTTGGAGAATTTTGAGCATTGCTTTACTAGTGTGTGAGATGAGTGCAATTGTGCGGTAGTTTGCACATTCTTTGGCATTGCCTTTCTTTGGGATTGGAATAAAACTGACCTTTTCCAGTCCTGTGGCCACTGCTGAGTTCTCTAAATTTGCTGGCATATTGAGTGCAACACTTTCACAGCATCATCTTTCAGGATTTGAAATAGCTCCACTGGAATTCCATCACCTCCACTACCTTTGTTCATAGTGATGCTTTCTAAGGCCCACTTGACTTCACATTCCAGGATGTCTGGCTCTAGGTCAGTGATCACACCATCGTGATTATCTGGGTCATGAAGATCTTTTTTGTACACTTCTTCTGTGTATTCTTGCCATCTCTTAATATCTTCTGCTTCTGTTAGGTCCATACCATTTCTGTCCTTTATTGAGCCCATCTTTGCATGAAATATTCCCTTGGTATCTCTAATTTTCTTGAAGAGATCTCTAGTCTTTCCCATTCTGTTGTTTACCTCTATTTCTTTTCATTGATCGCTGAAGAAGGCTTTCTTATATCTCCTTGCTATTCTTTGGAACTCTTCATTCAGTTGCTTATATGTTTCCTTCTCTCCTTTGCTTTTCTCTTCTCTTCTTTTCACAGCTAATTGCAAGGCCTCCCCAGACAGTCATTTTGCCTTTTTGCATTTCTTTTCCATGGGAATGGTCTTGATCCCTGCCTCCTGTACAATGTCATTAACCTCTGTCCATAACTCATCAGGCACTCTGTCTATCAGATCTAGTCCCTTAAATCTATTTCTCACTTCCACTGTATAATCATAAGGGATTTGATTTAGGTCATACCTGAATGGTCTAGTGGTTTTCCCCACTTTCTTCAATTCCAGTCTGAATTTGGCAATAAGAAGTTCATGAACTGAGCCACAGTCTGCTCCCGGTCTTGTTTTTGTTGACTGTATAGAGCTTCTCCATCTTTGGCTGCAAAGAATATAATTAATCTGATTTCGGTGTTGACCATCTGCTGATGTCCATGTGTAGAGTCTTCTCTTGTGTTGTTAGAAGAGGGTGTTTGCTATGACCAGTGCATTTTCTTGGCAAAATTCTGTGAGCCTTTGTCCTGCTTCATTCCATATTCTAAGGCCAAATTTGCCTGTTACTCCAAGTGTTTCTTGATTTCCTACTTTTGCATTCCAGTCCCCTATAATGAAAAGGACATCTTTTGGAGGTGTTAGTTCTAAAAGGTCTTGTAGGTCTTCATAGAACCCTTCACCTTCAGCTTCTTCAGCGTTACTGGTTGGGGCATAGACTTGGATTCCTGATATTGAATGATTTGCCTTGGAAATGAACAGAGATCATTCTGTGGTTTTTGAGATTGCATCCAAGTACTGCATTTTGGACTCTTGTTGACCATGGTGGCTACTCCATTTCTTCTAAGGGATTCCTGCCCACAGTAGTAGATACACTGGCCATCTGAGTTAAATGAACCCATTCCAGTCCATTTTAGTTCGCTGATTCCTAGAATGTCAATGTTCACTCTTGCCATCTCCTGTTTGACTACTTCCAATTTGCCTTGATTCTTGCACCTGACATTCCAGGTTCCTATGCAATATTGCTCTTTACAGCATCGGACCTTGCTTCTATCACCAGTCATATCCACAACTGGGTACTGTTTTTGCTTTGGCTCCATCGCTTCATTCTTTCTGAAGTTATTTCTCCACTGATCTCCAGTAGCATATTGGGCACCTATCGACCTGGGGAGTTCTTTCACTAGTCATTTGCAATACTGACTTTCCTGGACTTTTTTCCTTCTGTCATTCAAGGGAAGAGCCCTTATGTGGAACAAGCCCTTATACTCATAATATTATGGAAAGAAATTTAATAATGAAAAATATCAAAATAGCATATTAGAATTAAGCTACAAATATGTATGTTAACATATGATATCAAAACTATACACACAAACACTCACACACACACACACTCACACACACATGTATGGGTTTCCCTGGTAGCTCAGCTGGTAAAGAATCCACCTGCAATGCAGGATACCGCAGTTCGATTCCTGGATTGGGAAGATCCCCTGGAGAAGGGATAGGCTACCCAGTCCAGTATTCTTGGGCTTCCCTGGTGGCTCAGATGGTAAAGCATCATCCTCCAATGAGGGAGACCTGCCTGGGTTCAATCCCTGGGTTGGGAAGACCCCTTGGAGGAGGGCATGGCAACCCACTCCAGTATTCTTGCCTGGAGAATCCCCATGAACAGAGGAGCCTGGTGGGCTACAGTCCATGGGATTGCAAAGTGTTGGACACAACTGAGTGACTAAACACAGCATAGCACATACAAATATATGTACACGCATACACATATATGTACATATGTACACACATACACAGGCCTTCCAGGTGGTGCAGTGGTAAAGAATCTGCCTGCCAATACAGAAGACATAAGAGATGCAGGTTTGATATCTGGGTGAGGAAGATCCCTTGGAGTAGGAAATGGGAACCCACTCCAATAATCTTGCCTGAAAAATTCCATGGTCAGAGAAGCCTGGTGGGCTACAGTCCTTGGGGGTCACAAAGAGTCAGACATGACTGAACATGCACACATATACATACAATTACATACATATATACACACATTCCACTTCCTTGTAAGTGTCTTTACATACTAAGGAAGAAAAATACATTCTGGACATCACTCTCCCCAAGAAAATACCTGGTAATTAATCTGAATTTTTTATGCAATATCAGAAAGATTAATATAGGTTAATAGCCTCTATATCCTAATATAAACTTACTTTTCAACTGAAGATTGCAGGAATTTGGAGAGAAGCAGAACAACATGTTCAAAGATATGGACAAGAAGAACTAAAGCATCATTTGGTGAATGAAAGATCAACAAGAAATGTAGAAGAGACTAGAATTTGGTGGTTAGTTAGGTGGCTGTTATAATGAGAATGAAAATCAAATTTATTGGAAACAGAGACCACATCACCATCTCGAAATTAATGGGCACAAACCAAAGAAAAGACAATACTGGGATATTTTTGTATATTGATATTAAAACAAAATAGAAGAATGAATAACAGTATTTTCTATGAGTGTTTAAAATTCATAAATCTTAAAACATAATGAAACTAAATTGTTACATAAATTTTAATTTTAAAATGTGTGAATGTACTACAAAGCCTCAGTGAACAATGTAAAGATATAAAAATATGTGGTAAAGATACATTATTATTTCAATATAAACTTTTGGCACATACTGAAGATGCTGACTCATCTTATTTTATTTCTCTTTCAAATTGTTTTTTATTGGAGGATACTTGCTTTACTATGTTGTATAAGCCTCCATGTACAGCTAAGTGAGCCAGCTATACATACACATCTATCCCCTCTTTTATGGATTTCCTTCCCATTTAGGACACCACAGAACACTGGGCTCTGTGCTGTACAGTAGGTTCTCATTAGTTATCTATTTTATAATCATTGTTGTTGTTTAGTCACTAAGTTGAGTCTGACTCTTTTGGGACCCCATGGACAGTAGCCCACCAGGTTCCCCTGTCAATGGGAATTCCTAGGCAGGAATATTGGACTGGTTTGCCATTTCCTTCTCCAGGGGATCTTTCCAACCAAGGGATCGAACCCGCATCTCCTGCATTGCAGGCAGATTCTTTACCACTGAGCCACTTGGGAAGCCCTATCTAAATTACACACAGTATCAATAGTGTATACATGTCAATCCCAGTGTCCAATTCATCCCCCATCCCCACCCCCAGCAAAATAGCTGCTTCTTTTGCCTTCACTCTCCTCCATTGAGTGATGTTCTCAGAATGACCTCACTGATGTTGCTGGTCAGGGTTGACTTCAACCATGTCCAAGTCCTGTAAAGCCTTTTTAATGAAACATTCAGGTCCACTGTCTTTGGTTTTAAGATGGAGTAGTGTATATTTCACAACAATCAGCCCAGAAAGGGGATGTCACTGTCTTCCACCTAATTTCTGGTGTGATTCCCCCTTTATCTCTAAGAGCACCTTGGTATTTTTCCAGTTCTGAGCTCAACCTTCGATTGAATGAGAGAAGAGGAGCAACATGGGGATGTGGAGGATGGTAGTAACAGGAACTGAATAGTAACAAGGGATGAGGAGGGTATCTAGGAGCTTGGGAATGGAGTGGGTGACATTCAGCAAAGGGGAAGGGTGTAGCGACAGAAAGCTGAAGGAAGAAGGATGAACAGAGATGGTGCTTGATGGCTAGATGTCTGAGATAACATTGCAAATGCACACACAAACTTATACATATTGGTATTTTGATACTTTAAAAGGGTAAGTTATACCAGGATATTGAGAGCTTACAATGCAATGCAATGCAATGCAATGGCTATAATATATTGGGGCAGAAAACTTGAAAATGCCAAAGAGGACCTGCAGTTTTAGATCTCAAGAATGCACATTAGAATGTAATACTCGATGAACTTGAGCCTGGCTGTTATTGCTTTGGGCTTGCGTGCATCTGACAATTTTCCTTCCAATCAAAGCATCGGTTCAAATAACACAGAAAACAAATCTTTCCATGTGATAATGATTTTTAAAACAATTTATTTATAACAACAAACAAAAGGAGAGAATGTAAATGGAACACACAGTTAATTGACAGCCATATTCCCCAGCAAACTTGTAAATAGTAACATTCTCACAGGAATTAAATCAGTTGCACTGTGGGTAACTCTAGAATTCAAAAGGTGCCACAGTTCTTCACTTTGTGTTGATGGGACTGAACGGCATTAACCTTTTCACTTGCACTAACAAAGACAAGTGAAGACACTGTGTGCTATGACTCCTGCACATTTATGTTTTGTTTTTTGCCCAGGGCTTTCTACAATTATCCCACACTTCAGAACTAATTTCTCTGCACGTTTACCTACATTGTTTCGGCACTACTCCTGCAACACCACAATCTCATTAACTCTTTTTTTTTTTTTTTTTTTCCACAAGAAAGATTTATAAGGACATAGAAGAAATAATTATTTGGTGATATAATATTAAGTAAATTTTTGTAGCTTTTGCAAATAGGTTGCTGCTGCTGCTAAGTCGCTTCAGTCGTGTCCAACTCTGTGCGACCCCATAGACGGAAGCTCACCAGGCTCCCCTGTCCCTGGGATTCTCCAGGCAAGAACACTGGAGTGGGTTGCCATTTCCTTCTCCAATGCATGAAACTGAAAAGTCAAAGTGAAGTCGGCTCAGTCATGTCCGACTCTTAGCGACCCCACGGACTGGAGCCTACCAGGCTCCTCCGTCCATGAGATTTTCCAGGCAAAAGTACTGGGGTGGGGTGCCATTTCCTTCCCCGTGCAAATAGGTTAGCCCTCATCTAAAGTAATTTTTTTTTACCCCTTAAGACTTAGAAATAACACTCTACAGTTTCCATTGACAGCTCTGACTATTCTCCTAGTAGTGAATGAAAATTCAGACTTCTTTTAGGTGGGGGCAGGAGAGAAAGGGAAAATCAAATTGAAATTTAGAACTTGAATCCTGTTTTAATAATAGGAACCTCTTTATTTAAATATTTATTTCTTCATTTTCTTTTTGAATTCAAAATATGTATACATACATATGTATGTACAAACATATATATATACAAGTATATATATATACAAGTATATACCTATGCATATGTAAAATATATACTTTTTGTTTTACAAGCACAAAGTTGGCAAATAATTTAGCACCAAAAATCAGCTTTTAATTTTGTATTTATTTATTTTTGTTACTTTTCCTATGTAATTTTAAAGTTGATATTATGTTGTATTTTCATTTTTATTCTGATCAAGACATTTCCTTTTTTTTTTTTTTTTTGGCCAAATAGCATGCTTGATATTATTTCCCCAACCAAGGATTGAACATGTGCCCCGTTCACCACCGCCCCTGCAGTGGAAGCATGGAGTCTTAACCACTGGACTTCCAGGGAAGTCTCCAGATTTTTTAGATATACATATATACACATGTATGTGCCTGTCTTTTTGCAACTCACAAATAATTCAGTCATTGCAGAGGGATGGAAAGTTGCATTTTAAGGCAATTTATAAAATGGGATTCCCTTGACTACAATGAGAAAGGATTACCAACAAACCAGCAGAAATTTCACTGTGTAAGCACAGATAGGAAAATCTTTTACTTTTCCTTAACCAAAAGCAAGTTTGATAGCAGCAAACAAAATACTTCTATGAAAATAAACTCAGCCTGGATAAGAATTAACATTGAAGAAAGTCCAAATTTCAGTAGGAAGAGTTGAACAATTGTGATCAGTTCAGTTCTAGTGCATGCAGGGAAGGGCCGCTGATACAAGGAAGAGTCTGATTATGTCTTCATGGTAGATTTGTAAGAATGAGATCTACTTACCAAGTCGGGAAAAAGAGGGCAGGATGAATTTGGAGACTGGGATTGACATATATACATGATTCATATTATGTATAAAATAGATGACTAATGAGAACTTACTGTTTAGCTCAGGGAACTCTACTCAGTGCTGACCTAGATGGGAAGGAAATCCAAAGAAGAGGGGATTGCATATTCATATAGCTGATTTACTTTGCTGTACAGTAAAAACTAATACAATATTGTAACATAACTATGCTCAAATAAAAATTAACTTTGAAAAGAACCAGATCTGCTTACCTAGAAGAGAGGATGTAGTAAAGGACATGTAAGCTGTCTTCAAATATTTGAGGAATTGTCATGAAGAGGAAGGAGCAAACAGAATGGGGACCAATGAGTTATATATGGGCTTAAAAATGGAAGAATTTATTAAGAATAGGTAGGATAGACAGAATGTAGCATCATGGAATAAAGATTTAAAATAAGACCTGGATGTCGACCTGCCAGGTGTGCTATTGAGATGATCTTGGCATGGAGGTTGTAACAAGTGGCCTCTAGGATTCCCTGATGCTGGGGAAGATCTAGGGCAAGAGGAGAAGGGGGCAACAGAACATAAGATGGTTGGATGGCATCACAGACTCAATGGACATGAGTTTGAGCAAACTGCCAGAGACAGTGAAGAACAGGGAAGCCTGATGTGCTGCAGTTCATGGGGTCACAAAGACTCTGACATGACTGAGACTGAACAACAACTAGGATTACTTCCATCTCTAAATCTCATGAGTTCTCTGTTTGTTGAGTATCATTCTGGTCATAGGAATTCTACCAAAGAATGTGCAGGGTCTTCCAAGCCATGCTTTGGAGAATACCAGTTCTGGTGAATGCTGACCATTGTATAATGGAAAAAAGAAAAAGGATCCTGTGGTCCAATTAGTTTGGGGAACATTGTTTAACATACCCTCTTCTTGGAGAATATAAACACATATTTGCAGAGTAAAAGTCCTGAGCAGCCTTGCATTTAAAAAAATCCTTGTTTGCTGGGATTAATCCAACACTCTCTCAATTTAATTGAAAATAAAGCACTTTTACAGTACATCTATTTGTAAACTGAAGGAACAATTGTTCCTTGGAATATTACTTTTGGAAACAGCAATTAATATACAATAAAAGCAGTTCCTTAAGTCGATGCCAAACGCATTCTGAATACATTTATAGACATTTAATATACAAAGGAGAAAATTTACATGTAGAGGAAAGATTCTTTTTCCAGAAAATTAAAAAGTCATTATAAAGTTCCCTAAACACCTGCCTTTTAAATATTAACCAATCATGCATTTCAGATATTATGCATACACTTTAAAATGTTGTCTTCATTCTTCATAATTAAATATCCAATTAATGAACCTTATTTTGGAAACTTTCTAATTGAGGTTAGAAATTGTCCCCATTTTTTCTGTCTGTCGATTTTTATCTCTATTAATCAATGTTCTGAATTTTGTAAGAAATACTTGCTTTATACTTGTATCATTACCTTCACTTCTCTATTGAAAACTCATCTTTATGAAAGAATAGAAATAAAATGCATACACTTTTCAAATAATGACACAAGCACTGTTGTAGAGATGAAAATGGTGACACGATTGACACTAAGCTGTTGTCTGGGAGACAGTGCCCCCGTGTGATAGCTCAAGATTCCCCATTTATTAAAAAGGTTAAATATCTGAATTTGATATCTAAACTGTTGAGCTTTCTCTACACAATAAATAAATCAGAAATATATTGTTTCATTAGTATATCTTTAGAATCACATTTTAATAATTATTTCAATTATAAACATTTACATTCAAAGCTGATCATATCAGTTTCTAATAATTTATATTAAAGAATTAATTAATTCACTTACAACTTTAATTCTTTTGGGTCTCTGGTGTGTCCTCTGGATCTATTCTCAGAACTTAAAGTTGTGCTCAGGTCATTTCATCTTATGGAGAAGGAAATAGCAACCCACTCCAGTACTCTTGCCTGGAAAATCCCAAAAACAGAGGAGGCTTCTAGGCTACAGTTCCTGGGGTCGGAAGAGTCCGACAGGACTGAGCGACTTCACTTTCACTTTTCGCTTTCATGCATTGAAGAAGGAAATGGCAACCCACTCCAGTGTTCTTGCCTGGAGAATCCCAGGGACGGTGGAGCCTGGTGGACTGCCGTCTATGGGGTCGCAGAGAGTCAGACACGACTGAAACGACTTAGCAGCAGCAGCAGTAGCAACAGCTACTTATAAACTGCCTTATGATCCAACAATCCCACTGCTGGGCATAAACACTGAGGAAACCAGAATTGAAAGAGACACATGTACCCCAATGTTCATCGCAGTACTGTTTATAATAGCCAGGACATGGAAGCAACCTAGATGTCCATCAGCAGATGAATGGATAAGAAAATTATGGTACATATACACAATGGAGTATTACTCAGCCATTAAAAAGAATACATTTGAATCAGTTCTAATGAGGTGGATGAAATTGGAGCCTATTATACAGAGTGAAGTAAGCCAGAAAGAAAAACACCAATACAATATACTCTTGCCTGGAAAATACCGTGGATGGAGGAGCCCCATGCAGTCCATGGGGTTGCTAAGAGTCAAACACGACTGAGCAACTTCACTTTCACTTTTCACTTTCATGCATTGGAGAAGGAAATGGCAATCCACTCCAGTGTTCTTACCTGGAGAATCCCAGGGACGGGGGTAGCCTGGTGGGCTGCCTTCTATGGGGTCACACAGAGTCGGATATGACTGAAGCGACTTAGCAGCATAAACGGAATTTAGAAAGATGGTAACAATAACTCTGTATACAAGACAGCAAAAGAAACACTGATGTATAGAACAGTCTTTTGGACTCTGGGAGAGGGAGAGGGTGGGACGATTTGGGAGAATGGCATTGAAATATGTATAATATCATATCCGAAACGAGTCGCCAATCCAGGTTCGATGCACGATACTGGACGCTTGGGGCTGGTGCACTGGGACGACCCAGAGGGATGGTATGGGGAGGGAGGAGGGAGGAGGGTTCAGGATGGGGAATACATGTATACCTGCGGTAGATTCATTTTGATATATAGAAAAAACAATATAATATTGTAAAGTTAAATAAAATTAAATTAAATTTAAAAAATAATAATAAAAGAAAGAAGAGAAAAAAACAAACACACAAACAAAAAGTCTTTTAATACTTCATTTCTCATAATTCCATAATTTTATATTCTTTTTCATCATGCTTGAACAGATTTTTTTAAACTTATCATCCTTTGAAAAATAAAATTAATTCCTCTGTTATGCCCCATAACATTTCCTGTGTGTTATAATTGGAGGATTGTGTACAATCTTAATTGTTTTTATCCACTTTCCTGCTTCATTATGAGAATGTTAACTCCACTGAGATAAGGATCTTGTTTTATTTGTCTCTCATATCTTCTAGACACCATAATGTTTTTGAATAAATGATTATGTGACTGAAGAAAGCTATGTTATCCTATGAATCCCCAGTGCCTAGCTCAGGCCTTGATATAGTGTTGGACATTCACATTTTTTGGTACACATTGATGTCAGGATTCATCTATGGTTCATTTTTATATGCCATTCTATCATCCTTTATATTTTATCATGTACTTCATATATATGTTCAATAACTTTAGTTGAATGAAAGAATAAAAATTAATGTAACCTATACCTGCTCCTTGGAGAAGGCAATGGCACCCCACTCCAATACTCTTGCCTGGAAAATCCCATGGATGGAAGAGCCTGGTGAGCTGTAGTCCATGGGGTTTGCGAAGAGTCAGACACGACTGAGTTGGACATGACTTGACTTTCACTTTTCCCTTTCATGCATTGGAGAAGGAAATGGCAACCTACTACAGTGTTCTTGCCTGGAGAATCCCAGGGATGGGGGAGACTGGTGGGCTCCCGTCTATGAGGTCGCACGGAGTTGGACACAACTGAAGGGACTTAGCAGCAGCAGCAGTAGCATACCTGCTCCTTTCACTTTTTAATCTATTAATGTTGGAGCCTTGGAAACGTGGGTCTCTTCTTACCTTTTCTAAACATCACAATAATCTCTTAGTTTTCAAAACCATTGATATGCAGCATGTAACAATGCTCATGAAACCATTCTTCTTACAACTGTTCATGACTTCCAGGAAAACATACCTTTCTTCTCACCTTCTGATCTCACCTCTTCTTCTTTGAAGCTAACCTTCTTTATTCTTTTGGGTTTATTTATTTGTCTTGCTTTTTACATATCTTTGGAAATTGTAAATTCCATATTTTAAAAAATATTTATTTATTTTGGCTGTGTGAGGTCTTAGTTTGGCATGCAGGCATTAGTTGAGTTGCTGAAGGCTCAAAAGCCAGGTCAGAATAGCTGGATTTCAAAAGGATTAATATGGATTCTTTATACGTGCAGGAGCAGGGGCATGGCCTGAAGAAGGTAGGAATTAAGATGGATCATTTTAGCATCATATTTATGGTGATTGTCATGTTGACTTAAAAAGTAATTTTCTTGCCATATTTTATTTATTTATTTATTTTAATTTTTAAATTTTTTTATTTTTATTTATTTATTTATTTTTTGATCAAGAATCTCTTTTATTGATTATCAGAAACATTACAAACATCTAGTATGAACAAATTGTAACATGATAGTGTTTAGTTTGAACAATTAATACATTTATATCTGAATTATTACCAGGCACTATATTACTATTGTGTGTGTGTTAGCCACTGAGTAGTATCCAATTTTTGTGACCCCATGGACTATAGCCTGTCAGGCTCCTCTGTCCATGGGGTTTCCTAGGCAAGAATACTGGAGTGAGTTGCCATTTTTTTTCTGTATATTACTACTAGGCACACACACACATATATACATATACACATTAATGTGTGTGTGTAAAATATATACAATGGCTATACATACATATGAATTTTTATTTATTACATAGAGACCCAAGATATTATTTTACTTTTCTAGATTACTTTTCCCACAACTGAAATACAGTCATCAGCCAGAACAAAAAAAGAAAAAAAGCTGGTCTGCAAAAGAGAGCATCTTGATTATACAAAAAGTTATGAAAAACTCTATGGAAGCCAAATCCTTGTGGGAGGAGATCAGATCAGATCAGTCATTCAGTCATGTCCAACTCTTTGCAACCCCACGAACTGCAGCACGCCAGGCCTCCCTGTCCATCACCAACTCCCGGAGGTCACTCAGACTCACACCCATCAAGTCAGTGATGCCATCCAGCCATCTCATCCTCTGTCGTCCCCTTCTCCTCCTGCCCCCAATCCCTCCCAGCATCAGAGTCTTCTCCAATGAGTCAACTCTTCGCATGAGGTGGCCAAAATACTGGAGTTTCAGCTTTAGCATCATTCCTTCCAAAGAAATCCCAGGGCTGATCTCCTTCAGAATGGACTGGTTGGATCTCCTTGCAGTCCAAGGGACTCTCAAGAGTCTGCTCCAACACCACAGTTCAAAAGCATCAATTCTTCGGCGCTCAGCCTTCTTCACAGTCCAGCTCTCACATCCATACATGACCACAGGAAAGACCATAGCCTTGACTAGGCGAACCTTTGTTGGCAAAGTGATGTCTCTGCTTTTGAATACGCTATCTAGGTTGGTCATAACTTTCCTTCCAAGGAGTAAGCGTCTTTTAATTTCATGGCTGCAGTCACCATCTGCAGTGATTTTGGAGCCCAGAAAAAATAAAGTCTGACACTGTTTCCACTGTTTCTCCATCTATTTCCCATGTAGTGATGGGACCAGATGCCATGATCTTCGTTTTCTGAATGTTGAGCTTTAAGCCAACCTTTTCACTCTCCACTTTCACTTTCATCAAGAGGCTTTTTAGTTCCTCTTCACTTTCTGCCATAAGGATGGTGTTATCTGCATATTTGAGGTTATTGATATTTCTCCCAGCAATCTTGATTCCAACTTGTGTTTCTTCCAGTCCAGCATTTCTCATGATGTACTCTGCATATAAGTTAAATAAACATGGTGACAATATACAGCCTTTGGAACCAGTCTGTTGTTCCATGACCAGTTCAAATTGTTGCTTCCTGACCTGCATATAGATTTCTCAAGAGGCAGATCAGGTGGTCTGGTCATCTCTTTCAGAATTTTCCACAGTTTATTGTGATCTACACAGTCAACAGCTTTGGCATAGTCAATAAAGCAGAAATAGATGTTTTTCTGGAACTCTCTTGCTTTTTCCATGATCCAGTGGATGTTGGCAATTTGATCTCTGGTTCCTCTGCCTTTTCTAAAACCAGCTTGAACATCAGGAAGTTCACGGTACACATTTTGCTGAAGCCTGGCTTGGAGAATTTTGAGCATTACTTTACTAGCCTGTGAGATGAGTGGGAGGAGGTACACCCCCAAATAAGGACATTTTAGGAAACTGGATTTTCTGGTGTTGGATTCCTTTTCCCAGAGGCACCCATCTGAGGAACACCATGCTTCTTGAAAGACTCAAAATATGTATTTTAAGGATACTGGGTAACTGAGGACATGCGTGTGCATTAAACCACTTTAGTAATTTTCAAATATTTGCAACTCTATGGACTGCAGCCCACCAAGCTACTCTGTCCATGGAATTCTCCAGGCAAGAATACTGGAGTGGATTGATATGCTTTCCTCCAAAAGATCTTCCCAACTCAGGGAGGGAACCCACCATCTCTATGTCTCCTGCATTGGCAGGGCAGGTTTACCACTAAGGCCACCTGGGAAGCCCAGCCAACACTTGTTCCTCAGCTTCTTTCAACTTGTGAAATGAATCTAAAAGATTGGACATGTCTTAATACCTGTCATCTTGCACCCTCACAAGGTTGTAGGCAGGATTAATGAGATACTGTTTTTAAAGAGATTGACCTCCTTGGCAGAAAGATGTTAAATATAGAACAGAGGTTTTGTTATGATGAACTGTGTCAAATTGTGCATAGAAAAGATTTTTCAACTTAACCTATTTTGAAGAAACATCAGTAGAGCTTGACTCCTTTTCGAGAAATTATATATAAGTGTGAATGGGTCAAAAAATATCTTGCATTTAGTTTCCTTATACTCTGGAACAGAATTTAGTCATCCACCAAAATAATTTGAAATCAAGTCCATATAGTATAACATGTTAGCAGAGGCTTACTACTGCCTATAGTCCAGGTCTGGCCACTTCTGAAAGATTTGGTCTGCTTTAAAAATAAAGCTTTATTATACAGAGTGAAGTAAGCCAGAGAGAAAAACACCAATACAGTATACTAACGCATATATATGGAATTTAGAAAGATGGTAACAATAACCTTGTATACGAGACAGCAAAAGAGACACTGATGTATAGAACAGTCTTTTGGACTCTGGGAGAGGGAGAGGGTGGGATGATCTGGGAGAATGGCATTGAAATATGTATAATATCATATATGAAACGAGTCACCAGTCCAGGTTCGATGCATGATACTGGATGCTTGGGGCTGGTGCACTGGGATGACCCAGAGGAATGGTAAGGGGAGGGAGGAGGGAGGAGGGTTCAGGATGGGGAACACATGTATACCTGTGGCAGATTCATTTTGATATATGGCAAAACCAATACAATATTGTGAAGTTAAATAAAATTAAATTTAAAAAAAATAAAGCTTTATTGAAACTCGGACATTCCATTTGTTTACCTATTCGTCTGACTGCTCTTGCAGTGCATTATGAATACTTGTTTGAGAGGCAATATGGTTCACAAAAATTAAAATATTTATCATTTGGTCCTTCACAAAAAAGTTTGCAAATCCCCGCTTTATAACTGGGAGTTATCACATGACAGATATGTTAAGCATTCATGTGTTCTGTCAGTAGTAATACAAATTTCTTAGCATTTGTAAGATTTAGCTTTTAATTTATTCATCTGTAACAGCAGCCAGTTGTGGATGTGACTATTGATAGAAGCAAGGTCTGATGCTGTAAAGAGCAATATTACATAGGAACCTGGAATGTTAGGTCCATGACAAGGCAAATTGAAAGTGGTTAAACAGGAGATGGCAAGACTGAACGTCAACATTCTAGGAATTAGCAAACTAAAAGGGACTGGAATGGGTGAACTTAACTCAGATGGCCATTATATTTACTACTGTGGGCAGGAATCCCTCAGAAGAAATGGAGTATCCATCATGGTCAACAAGAGAGTCCAAAATGCAGTACTTGGATGCAATCTCAAAAATGACAGAATAATCTCTGTTTCCAGCGTAAACTATTCAATATCACGGTAATCCAAGTCTATGCCCCGACCTGTAATACTGAAGAAGCTGAAGTTGAATGGTTCTATGAAGAACTACAAGACCTTTTAGAACTAACATACAAAAAAGATGTCCTTTTCATTATAGGGGACTGGAATGCAAAAGTAGGAAAAATAGGTGTTTCTACTTCAGTAAGAAACACCTGGAGTAACAGGCAAATTTGGCCTTGGAATATGGAATGAAAGAGGGCAAAGGCTCATAGAATTTTGCCAAAACTCACTGGTCATAGCAAACATCCTCTTCCAACAATACAAGAGAAGACTCTACACCTGGACATCACCAGATGGCCAACACCAATATCACATTGATTATATCTTTTGCAGTCAAAGATGGAGAAGCTCTATACAGCCAGCATAAACAAGACCGGGAGCAGACTGTGGCTCAGATCATGAACTCCTTATTGCCAAATTCAGATTTAAATTGAATAAAGTGTGGAAAATCACTATAAGGTATGACCTAAATCAAATCCCTTATGATTATACAGTGGAAATGAGAAATAGATTTAAGGGACTAGATCTGATAGACAGAGTGCCTGATGAACTATGGATAGAGGTTCATGACATTGTACAGGAGACAGGGATCAAGACCATCATTAAGAAAAAGAAATGCAAAAAAGCAAAATGGGTATCTGAGGAGGCCTCACAAACAGCTGTGAAAAGAAGAGAAGTGAAAAGCAAAGGAGAGAAGGAAACATATACCCATTTGAATGCAAAGTTTCAAAGAATAGCAAGGAGAGATAAGAAAGCCTTCCTCAGTGATCAGTGCAAAGAAATAGAAGAAAACAACAGAATGGGAAAGACTAGAGATCTCTTCAAGATTATTAGAGATACCAAGGGAACATTTCATGCAAAGATGGGCTCAGTAAAGGACAGAAATGGTATGGACCTAACAGAAGCAGAAGATATTAAGAAGAGATTGCAAGAATACACAGAAGAACTATACAAAAAAAGATCTTCATGAACTAGATAATCACGACGGTGTGATCACTCACCTAGAGCCAGACATCCTGGAATGTGAAGTCAAGTGGGCCTTAGGAAGAATCACTGTGAACAAAGCTAGTGGAGGTGATGGAATTCCAGTTGAACTATTTCAAATGCTAAAAGATGATGCTGTGAAAGTGCTGTACTTAATATGCCAGCAAATTTGGAAAACTCAGCAGTGGCCACAGGACTGGAAAAGGTCAGTTTTCTTTCCAATCCCAAAGAAAAGCCATGCCAAAAATGCTCAAACTACTGCACAGTTGCATTCATCTCACACACTAGTAAAGTAATGCTCAAAATTCTCCAAGCCAGGCTTCAGCAATATGTGAACCGTGAACTTCCTGATGTTCTTCCTAAAGGAGATCAGTCCTGGATGTTCATTGGAAGGACTGATGTTGAAGCTGAAACTCCAATACTGGCCACCTGATGTGAAGAAGGACTCATTGGAAAAGCCCCTGATGTTGGGAAAGATTGAGGGCGGAGGAGAAGGGGACAACAGAGGATGTGATGGCCGGATGGCATCACCAACTCGATGGACATGAGTTTGGGTGAACTTCCCAGGTTTTCTAAAACCTGGTTTTAGAAAAAGCAGAGGAACCAAAGATCAAATGGCCAATATCTGTTGGATCATCAAAAAAGCAAGAGATTTCCATAAAAACATTTATTTCTGCTTTATGGACTATGACAAAGCCTTTGACTGTGTGCATCACAATAAACTGTGGAAAATTCTGAAAAAGATGGGAATACCAGACCACCTGACTTGCCTCTTGAGAAATCTGTATGTAGGTCAGGAAGCAACAGTTATAACTGGACATGGAACAACAGATTGTCTCCAAATCAGGAAGGGAGTACATTAAGGCTGTATAGTGTCACCCTGCTTATTTAACTTATATGCAGAGTACATCATGAGAAACACTGGGCTGGAAGAAGCACAAGGTGGAATCAGGATTGCCCGGAGGAATATCAATAACCTCAGATATGCAGATGACACCACCCTTATGGCAGAAAGTGAAGAGGAACTAAAAAGCGTCTTGATTAAAGTGAAAAAGGAGAGTGAAAAAGTTGGCTTAAAATTCAACATTCAGAAATCTAAGATCATGGCATTCAGTCCCTTCACTTCATGGCAAATAGATGGTGAAACACTGGCAATAGTGGCTGACTTTTTCTTTGGAGGAGGGGCTCCAAAATCACTGCAGATGGTGACTGCAGCCATGAAATTAAGACACATACTCCTTGGAAAGAAAGGTACGACCAACCTAGACAGCATATTAAAAAGCAGAAACATTACTTTGTCAACAAAGGTTCATGTAGTCAAAGCTACAGTTTTTCCAGTAGTCACGTGTTGATATGAAAGTTGGGCTATAAAGAAAGCTGAGAGCTGAAGAATTGCTGCTTTTGAACTGTGGTGTTGGAGAAGACTCTTGAGAGTCCCTTGGACTGCAAGGAGATCCAACCATTCCATCCTAAAGGAGATCAGTCCTGGATGTTCATTGGAAGGACTGATGTTGAAGCTGAAACTCCAATACTTTGGCCACCTGATGTGAAGAAGTGACTCATTGGAAAAGCCCCTGATGTTGGGAAAGATTGAGGGCAGGAGGAGAAGGGGACAACAGAGGATGTGATGGCCGGATGGCATCACCAACTCGATGGACATGAGTTTGGGTAAACTCCAGGAGTTCGTGATGGACAGGGAGGCCTGGCGTGCTGTAGCCCATGGGGTTGCAAAGAGTCAGACACAACTGAGTGATTGAACTGAGCTGAATAGCACATCCTTGATAAAATTTGGTAAGGATTAAATTACATAATGGGGTAAAAAGCACTTAGTTTAGTTCCTGCCACATAATAAGACTAAGATTAAATAGTTATTGTCTTTATGCTATAACACAAATTTAGAAAGCAGCTTGAGCTCTGACATTCCTAGGCATGTACTTGAAATAGTTTCTCACATGCATTTAGGTACCAGTTTCCCTGAGCTCATTATTTAGTGGCCCCAGTATTCTTATAGGCCTCCATGTTCATGCCTTGAGAATTTCCTCTTCCAATTGAGTAAAGATGGGGGCAGACCAGGTTTTGCATGATCTGTGGGTGATAATGACCTTCCTGTTTATGTGAGGACAAAGGACAGTTAAACAAAAGAAGGGTACATTTACCTGAAAAAAAAAAAAAAATCCAGAGATTTTATAGGCAAACCAGATACTGTGACATTAAGAGCTCTCTTCTTCCTATGTGTGCATACTCAGGTGCTCAGTCATGTTGGACTCTTTGTGGTCCCATGAACTGTAGCTTGCAAGGCTCCTCTATCCATGGAATTTTCCAGGCAAATGGGATGCCATTTCCTCCTCCAGGGGATCTTCCCAACTCAAGAATCAAACACACATCTCCTGCATCTCTGATATTGGCAGGCAGATTCTTTACCACTGAGCCACCTGGGAACCCTATACAGAAATACGGTGGGCCAAATCTGGCCCATAACCGTAGTTGACTAACTCCAGTTATAGGCCAAAAGAATCCCAGGGAAATTAAAACAACATTTTTCTATATGTGAAAGTAATATGAAATTTAAAATTTACTTCTCATAAATAAAGCCTTCTTGGAACATAGCCACGCTCATTCATGTTCATATTGTATCTGTCTGCACAGGCAACGGAAGTGATGAACTGTCGTGACAAATCAATGGTCTCCAAAGCCTGAAGTATTTACTCTCTGACCCTTCAGAGAAAAACATTGGCTGGCCTCCAATCTATATCCTTCAAGACTTTTTTCCTGTGAATTTGTGTGAATATTTGTGTGTGTGTAGTTTTTAGACAATGCAGTCATTTTGTGTGCTTTTTAAATCTACTATTCTGAGATAATATTATGTTGACCAGTGACTTCTGTTGAGTTCTTTTTTTTTTATTTCATGGAAGCAAAATCTTAGACAGAAAAGAGCAACTATTTTGATACAAGTAGTTAATATGAAAATGTAAGTCAATTTCGAGACTTCCTGTAGACACCACCAAGTGGATGCAGATTCCTAGGGTGTATATGGAATGTATAAAAGATGAGCCTTGATGGATTGGCACTGAAGAAGTAAGCATGGCACATGCAGTGAACTATGAAGATGCCAAGAATACAGATTTTTGACTCTGCCCACCAGACTTCTGACAGCAAGGAGGCAGAGTTGTTTCTGGGGCTTTTGTTAGGCATTAGGAAATGGGATTAGTTTCAAAACAACTGCATAAACTCTACTCAAAGAAACATGACAATGCTTGGGTATCCCTGAAGCATTATGATTTAAGGGAATAACAAACTGAGTTGCTCTAGGACTTTGGATTCTTAGAGTTTTTGTTTTGTTTATGAAATAACTAATAGCTATTGCTTAAAACACAAATAACTGGTTCTCTTTAACATATTGAATCTATACTATTTAAGGGTGAGAAAGATGGCATCACTGTGTTGGATCATTTTATACAAAGTTTCATCTATATTCAAATGTTGAGTTTATAGTCAGTAGAACCTCTTCTCGGGAAAGCAATGGCACCCCACCCCAGTACTTTTGCCTGGAAAATCTCATGGATGGAGGATCCTGGTAGGCTCCAGTCCATGGGGTCGCTAAGAGTCGGACACGACTGAGGGACTTCACTTTCATTTTTCACTTTCATGCATTGGAGAAGGAAATGGCAACCCACTCCAGTGTTCTTGCCTGGAGAATTCCAGGGATGGGGGAGCCTAGTGAGCTTCCGTCTATGGGGTCGTACAGAGTCGGACACGACTGAAGCGACTTAGCAGCAGCAGCAGAACCTCTTCTTGTTTCCTTTTATTTCTCACTAAGATCAGATACAAGGCAAGGAAGTCCCCTCTTATCACTCCTGTTTGACATCATACTGGAATTCCTTAACAATGCAGTAAGGTAAGAAAAAAAAATAAATAAAAGGTATGAATAATAGGAAGGTCTATATGAAGAAAAGTACAAAATGTTGATGAATGAAATCAAAGATGAACTAAATAAATGGAAAGATATTCCATTTTCATGGATAGGAAATTCAGTATTGTCAAGATGTTAGTTCTTTCCAACTTGGGTCTATATTCAATGCAACCCAACCAAAATCTCAGCAGGTTATTGTATATATAGTCACAAACTATTCTAAAGTTTAAATGGAATGGGAGAAAGACCCAAAATATCCAGCACAATATTGATGAAGAACATAGTTGAAGGTCTGATGCTATTGAACTTCAATACTTAATGTAAAGCAACAGTAATCTAGACTGGCAAAAGAAAAGACAAATAGATCAATGGAACAGAATAAAGATCCCATTAATAAATTATCATAAATATAGTCAGTTAATCTTTGACAGAACAGCAAAAGGAATATAGTTGAGCAAAAGCAATCTCTTCAGCAAATGGTACTGGAACAAATGGATGTACACGTGCAAAACAACAGAGGTAGACATGGTCATTACACTCTGCTTAAAAATTAAGTCATAATAAATAGCAAATAAGCATATGAAAAGATGCTCTACACCATCTACTGTCAGGGAAATGAAAATTTAAAAAAAAATGAGCTTCGGCTACATACCTATAATAGTGGCCAAATTCTGAAACACTGACAATACCAAATGCTATGAGGCTATGAAGCAACAAACAAGAGCTCTCATTCATTGTTGATGGGAATTCAAAGTGCTACAGAAGATTATGGGCATAGTTTGGCAGTTTTTTAAAAAAACTAAACATGCTTTTACCATATGATCCAGCAATCACATTCCTTGTTATTTACCAAAAGAAGTTAAAAATCTATGTTCACACAAAAACCTGCATATGAATTGCCAAAACTCAGAAATATCAAAGATATCTTTCAGAAGATGAATGGCTTAATAAACTGGCTACCAGGACAATGGAACATTAGTACTACGTAGAGAAAACCTATCAAGCCATGAAAAGACAGATCATACTGGAAAATAAATGAGGGAAAATCTGCATTGTTTCATACATCTATAAAATGAAAGGGAATGCTTACATCATTCTGAAAATAGAAGTGTTCTCTAGTTAATGGGTACACATTAAATGGAGATAGAAAATAATTGAATAGCTTAACTGCAGTTGGAAGCAGGCAGAAAACAGCATGAATGGGTGCTTATTTAAAGTACTCCAAAACATTGTTCATTAAATTATTTCTTCTTCACATAAGCTTCCATGAGTAAGTTAGATTCCCTGTGTGTGTGTGTGTGTGTGTGTGTGTGTGTGTGTATGTATATGTTAGTCACTCAATCAAGTCTGACTGTCTGCAACCCCATGGACTGTAGCCTGCCAGGCTCCTCTGTCCACGGAATTCTCCAGGCAAGAATACTGGAGTGGGTTGCCATTCGCTTTTCCAGGGAATTCTCCCTACCCAGGATTGAACCCAGGTCTCCCACACTGCAGGCAGATTTTTTACCATCTGGGCCACCAGGGAAGCCCTAGATCCCCTGAATACTTCCTAAAAACTAGATCTCTATTTACAATCCTTCCTCCTTGCCCAAATTTATTGAGACTGCTTTGAACACCTCTGAGAAGTACACTTCTCTAACCAAGGAATTCTGAAGTATAACTATGGGTGGTCTCTTTTTTCAAAATTAGTTAATTAGTTAAATTTTCAGCTGTGTTGTGTCTTAGTTGCTCTGTGGACTTTTCTCTCTCTATAGTAGTGTGTGTGTATCAATCCCTATCTTCTGATTTATCCCTCCCCCACCCCAAACCCCTGGAAACCATAAGTGGTTATCCCAAAAGAGTTCATTGCAGGCTCCACCGAGGAACTGCTGTCAGTGACCTCTCAGGCATAAGAAACACTTCAATGGAGAATGAAAACTTTCCTTTCAGTCAATAGCTTAACTTCCTTGCTGTGACTAGACAATTTCATCACAGAGTTTTTATGGTCCTTTGCAGATTGTTATTTTACAATTTGAAGATTTGTGTAAATACTGCATTAAGCAAGTCTATCAGTATCACTTTTCCAACAACATTTGCTCACTTCACATCTCTGCATCACTTTTTACTAATTTTAGAAATATTTCAAACTTTTTCATCATCATTATTATTATTATTATATTTGTTATGATGATGTTGTTTTAGCTCCCATGTAAGATAAAACTTAATTGATAAGTGTGTATGTTCTGACTACTGCATTGCTGGGCTGTTTCCCCCATCTCTGTCTTCCTCCTTGGGTCTCCCTATTCCCTGAGACATAACAATATTGAGATCAGGCCTACTGATAACCCTACAATTGCCTTGAAGTGTTTAATAAAGGAAGAGTCATATGTCTCTCACTTTATATCAAAAGCTACAAAAGATTAAGCTTTGTGAGGAAGGCATGTTGAAAGCCAAGATAGGACAAGAGAAGAAAAAGTGCCTCCTCAGGTAATGAAAGAATAAAAGATATTTTAGTGTGATGTATGGGATTAGGATGCTACAAATACTCTAAATCCTCTCAGATAGTTTCTGTCAAATTGTTGGGCTCACCTTCTTTCGCAATCAATGTACTAACTTTCATACACAAGGCAAATCTGTAAATTCTACCATGATTAGAATTCAGCAATGTCAAAAATCAATCCCTGGCTTTTTTTTTTTTTTTTTTTTGCCTAGCAATCTGGAAGCTATAAGAAACCTTAAGGTTACACAAAATTTTTTAACATATAAAAATTCCTAAACTTCACTCTTTGCTTTGATGTGAGAACCTAGAAATTTGACCTTGTTCTGTTACTAACATCATCTGTTGCAACAATGCTTTCCTGCCTTCTTGTAATTTCTCATACATTTTTTACTGTATAATGGATGAAATTACCCAGGCCCTCCATCTGTGTCCTAATACTTCATAGGGACAGGATGTCATAAATGAGCTTAATTAGAAATTTTATCTGTTCATTCCACTCAATAGAAATCTCTCTGCTTTCTACCCTATCTTGGCCAGATAACCAAGGCTAAATTTCTGCATTTTCCATGTTTTGGTTTCCTGCAGCCCAATTAATAGGAGATGAGAAGAATCAGACATAACTGAGCATGCACACACACATGAGAGGGAAGCACATAGGTAATTTTGAGAGAACTGAAGAGCTTCTGTTGAAAAGGTATCTTCTTTTCTACTGAGAAGGGTATTTTCCTACCTAAAGCTACATAAGTTGAACATCAGTAAAATCAGTGTCAAACAGTAGTGTTGTCTTTTAGATGGACATCTCACTCTCTGGCTGACTATCTGATGAACCGCACAACTATTAAATTTTTCTTCACTTACCCCAGAAGCAGAGCATAGTGTGAACAATCCTATAAAAGTGTTCTTGGAATCTAGGATATTTGCCATTTTCAGTCTTCCATCAGCATTTTGGAGAATGGTTGTGTTCAATACATGTCTCTTTAGGTTTAAACACATAGTTGACAATGGAGATTGATGCCAACTTTTGTGCTGGAGGTTACAATAGATAATAAGATCATGATTGATTAGTCAGAGTTCTTCAGAGAAATAGAACCAATAGTAAATATATGCATATGCAATTTATTATAAGGACTTGACTCACACATTTGTGGAGGCTGAGAAGTCTCATGACTTGTGGCCTGCAAGCTGAAGACTCAGGAAAATCAGTGGTATATTTCTGAGAGCTGGAGGGACAATGGTGTAAGTCTCAGTGAGAAGAAGATTGAAATCATAGGTCAACAGTCTGGCAGAGAGTAAATTTCTCCTACCTCCTCTTTTTTGTTCTATTCAGACTCTCAATAGATTGAATGAAGGCTCCCCATGCTGAGGAGGGTAATCTGCTTCACTCAATTCGGCTACTCAAATTCTAGTCTCACCTGAAACACCCTTGCAGACACATCCAGAAATAATGCTTAATGCCTTGGGTCACAATCAAGTTGACACAAAATTAAACATCATAATCACAATGCCATGTACATGGAAAGAGGATGGAATTAATCGCCATGCAATCTTTTCAATCTTTTGGGCTACAAAGGGATTCTATGGTAGTTACCATGGACACAAACATGTAGGAGCTTAGATGTTAGAGGGACAGAGCCAACTCTCTGAATGGCTATTGGTCCAAGCAATGTAATCTTAACCCAGAGAGACACTGGGGGAAAATTACCAGTGGTAGGGTCAAAGAAGAATAGGTGATCTTCTGGAGCGAGCCTCAGCTTCAGAGCACAAAGAAGAATCTATTACCTCAAAGAACCCAAGCACAACACATACACCCATCTCTCCATATCAAGAGAAGATATAAAGGTCAGACAAGACCAGACTAAACAAAAATGTGCTCATGAAGTACTCAAGAAACCATCTACAGTATAGTAACATTAGGAGACCTGTACTTTCCTATGTTTCTCCTCCCTTTTGCTTACAGAAAAGAAGATGGTTTCTGAAACAAGAAAAGAGATGTTATTACAGAGTCACACCAAGCCTTGTGTTGTTATCTGCTTCAAATAGCCAAGGCCATAGCTCTAGCCTGCATTTGGAGGAAGAGAAAAGTTTTGAATTATGTTTGTGATTAAAGTTATAAAAGTGAATAGAACTGAGTGTTCAATGTCTAAATACAGTCTGGTTACAAACTTAAAAAAAAAAGGAACTTATAATCTATTGGGAAAATGGATTGTGTACAATATAATCAGAAGTGGCAGTTATTGTTAAATAATAAAATTATTCATGTTTATTTTCCAGTGAATTTAAATTCCATATTAAACTAGTTAGTTAAATAATCTATTAAAAAGTTATTGCATATCTCACCAAACTGATGAATACTGGGGTATTCAGTATAGGAATTCCTAACAGGGAACAGAGCAGGGAGACCACACTCTCAATACACCACCAGAAAATGAATAGTTTTCAATTATTTCTAACATTTCTGTGTCTCTGAAGTCAAGATTCAAGTACTGGTAGAAGTCCATGGGCTAAAGTTAGACCTAAGACCTAACTATTGACCATATAATAGGTCTTCAAGGGTCAATAATAGGTCTTCAAGGGGAAGATTTTAGTAGAATCTTCAAGGGTCATTTGTTTCTGTAGTACAAGAATATTATATTTGAATTTACTGACTTACCAGTACTACTCCCAATGACACAATTTTATAAAATAAAATCATTTTGCTCTCATAAAGAGGGAAAAAGAAAAAGAAAGAAAGAAATATCCACCATCTAAAATTAGAATTGGGCACAAAAATAGTCAGGCCTTAGCAATAAGGCAGAAGATTTTCAATATAAGATGATTTGGTCTTTAATAGAGAATGTTGTCCAGGGACTGTGTTTACAGGTGGAAGTGTGGCGGCTTTAATGTAGCATAGACAGGGCTGGAAGAATGATGAAACAGGTTATGTCAAGAATATTGTGTGTGGATATTTTATTTTTTCATATAGTCTGAACCTCCTATATACCATCAGATTTATATTAAAACACTTTTTATTTCACATTCACACAATTTTACACTCAAGTATAATATATTATCAGTCAACTTTTATAATGGCATTCAGGTTAGTGAAATCTATCCTCTTTTAAAGTTTTATCATATGTACAGAGTCCATGAAATTCTTTTGGATCTGCAAGTCTGAAGTACTTTCTCATCTAAATATATATTTCCAGAGAAATATTTATACATAAATGAAATTTTGCCAAAGAATCACTGGATTAGAATAACTCAAGCAGGTAACTTCATAGGCATTTAAATTTCATGTTGACCAATTAATTCTTACATTTTAAGGGACTTATATAATTTCTGTGCCTTTATACAAATCAGTTTCAAAGAGAATTTCAGTAGCTTAATTTTTATATGTGGACTACAGGCAGATTTCTCTCTTTGGGAGCACTGGTGTTTTTTCTCTTAAGGTCTTTAATTGATTGGTCCATTCACATTTTGTGAAGAGTAATCCACTTTACTCAAAGTCTACTGATTTAAATGTTAATCTCATATAAAAAAAACACCCTTACAGCAATATTGAGACCAGTGTTTGGTCAAATATCTGGGTACCATAGCCTAGACAAGTTGACAGAGAATTATACATCATGAGACACTTTCCCATAAAAGAGAAATGCTCACCCCAAAGAAATGCTCTCTGACACTGCTCTAGGACATTAGTGTATCATAACTAGGAGAGGCTTCATTCAGAATCCCACCTGTCTATGATGATTTTGGTAAATTTCATTTCTAAGTTTCCATTTTTTTATCTTTAAATTTATAAAATTATATTCTTTTAGAACTACAAAGATTATGCATAACACTTAAAAAGTATATTCTACATGAGAGGATTAACTTTGAACACATTCTTTTCTTTAAATTTCATTAATTTACCAAAATGTTCTGGATAACCAAAACAATGAAAATAATTCATCCTAGCAAATGCATTTTATATAGTTTCCTCCCAACACCACAGAAATCATCACTAAAACATTCTGAAGGACATAAAGTATTTATTAAGAATGTCTTACTTTGCATTCAAACTCAGTTACAGAAAAGGGCTAAGGGAAGATATTTTTTCCAAGACAAATATATAAACTATACTATATTTGGCAAACCATCTTCGCTTCTTTGCACTATATCATTATGTAAATATTTTATGGAGTGATTAAATTTAGGATATGCTCTGAATTTGCTTGAAATATTATGTTTCTTCTTTTAAAGGGCACAACATACCAGTTTTGTATGGTATCAAGATGTCAATGATAATTAGATAACAATTTGGTTATTCCTGTAAAAAGAGTTTTTTGCTCATATAAATTATCTATCGTTTAACACTGTGTTGAAAGACTACTACATGTCTGTCATCTATAGCTTGCAATCATGGCTTTTCATTCCCTCAACATCTTGTTTCAGTGTTGGTCTTCGATGTGTTTTACACTCCATTTTTTGTTGTCAGTCATTGCTGCGATCCATGATTTTTTAACTTTGAAAATATGTGAGGTAGCTATAATTTGACTGGTGAAATACTTGTTGCATTTGACAGAAAACTACATATATGCCCCCAGGGACTGCTCTAAATCTGAGGAGTAAGTTTGTGATTTCCCAGGAGATACTTAGAGATATTTTTTGTAATCTTAGCATTACCTATTCCCAGTTGAATCCTGTTTTGATGAACATAAGAGGCAGTACAACTTTGCTGGAAAAAAAAAAAAAAAAGGTATAAAACCAGTTTGGGCTCACTAAACAGTAAGACTCTGTCACACTGTGAGGTAGGTAAGGGAATACATATTTCTAAATTTTCATTTTATAGTCTGTAAAAGGAGTGGAGGGAGATAATCTGAGGTTTGGGGGAAAATCCATGGGCTTCTCTAATGCTTAGCAGGTAAGAAACCTGCCTGCAATGCAGGAGATGCAAGAGATACAGGTTTAATCCCTGGGTTGGGAGGATTCCCTGGAGAAGGGAATGGTTACCCACCCCAGTAACCTTGCCTGGAGAGTTCCATGGACAGAGGAGCCTGGTGGGTTACAATCCATTGGGTTGCAAATGGACTGGGTCCAAAGAGTCGGACACGAATGAGTGACTAACACTTTCACTTCTTGGAGTCACATCTAAATGGTTTTCCTATTAAAGATATTTTTTTATTTTATATATATATTGCATTTTGCTATTTCTGGCCTTGCTTATCATATGGAGGCTTTGTCCTCAGAGTCAATATTTGGAAAACATTAGATTTCTGAGAGATATTTTATTAGTATCAGTGCCATTTTAATATAAATGCAGTGAAGTTGATACTTTAGAAAACTGTTTTTCCCCATATGAAATTTTGCTATTCTGTACTATTTTAGTATTAGAAATTTTGGTCATGATGAAACAAAATTCCCTGTCTCAGCTTCATCTAAGCAAAAATAATCAATTTGCTTGAATCTGTTGATTTGGTCAATAAAATTGCATTTCTAGTTCTCTCATATACACAATTGCACACACATTCCTAAAAGATGTATTTTTATGTAACTCCAAAGTGTGACCACAACAAAACTACAATATTTTTTGTCTTTTAATTTTGAAGAAATCACTTTTGCACCTATTCAGTTTATATATCCTCAATTGTAACATTCACTTATCCATTCTTTCACTTATTCATCTAACCAGGGTCAAATATTTTAAGGAAACATTAAGGTAAACTTGTCTTTTCAAATCCCTTCCATGCCATATTCTTAATATATCAAATTAATTTCCTCAAAAATTAAAAAAAAATATTTATCTTTAATCGGACAATAATTGCTTTACAACGTTGTGTGGGTTTCCTCAAATTTTTAATCAAATTATTTTTAATCTGCTTTATTGAGTTATACTAACATAATATAAATTTACTAACTGACAAATTCCTTTTTGTTTAAGCAATAAACCTATGATATAGAGCAGTACTATCTCTTCAGGGGGCTTCTCTGTTGGCTCAGGGGGTCAAGAATCTGCCTACCGTGCAAGAGGGTCAAGAATCTTCCCTGGGCTGGGAAGATCCCCTGGAGGAGGGCATGGCAACCCACTCCAGTATTCTTGCCTGGAGAATCCCTGTGGACAGAGGATCCTGGCAGACTACAGTCCGTGGTATCGCAAAGTCAGACATGACTGAGTGACTAAGCATAGCATAGCATATCTCTCCAGAGGTTCACTCATGCTCCTTTGTCAGTCCTAACCTGCCAACCCTCATCTTTCCCAACCAACAATATGCTTTCCATAGCTGCAATTGTTCCTTTTCTGGAACTTTATAAAAATGGATTCATATGTCATCTTTATGAGTGTTCTTGTCAATTAGCATGATGTTTTTAGAATGATCCATGATGCCATAAATAAGTAACTGGTAACTAATCTAGGTTCTCTGTATTTCCATATAAATTATAGAATTAGCTTGCCAAAGTTTTTTGAAAAGCTTTCTGGGAATTAATTGGGTTGGCATTGAATTAATAGATAACCTTGGAGATAACTGACCTCTTAAGATTATTGTATATTCCAATTTATGAATAGGGAATTTCTCCTTATTTATTTAATTTTATTTAATATCTATTAGCAATGAATTGTGGAGAAGGCAATGGCACCCCACTCCAGTATTCTTGCCTGGAAAATCCCACGGACGGAGGAGCCTGGTAGGCTGCAGTCCATGGGGTCGCTAAGAGTTGAACATGACTGAGCGACTTCACTTTCTCTTTTCACTTTCATGCATTGGAGAAGGAAGTGGCGACCCACTCCGATGTTCTTGCCTGGAGAATCCCAGGGACGGGGAAGCCTGGTGGGCTGCCGTCTATGGGGTCACACAGAGTCGGACACGACTGAAGTGACTTAGCATAGCATAGCATAGCAATGAATTGTAATCTTGGTCATGCATATGTATTATTAAGATTTATCCCTAAGAATTTCATATTTTGATACTATTTTACATGTATATTTTCATTTCAATTTCAGTTGTTTATTGTATATAGTTTGCATATTGACCTCTTTTACTCTGATATTGCTAATTCAACTATTTCCCACAGCTTTTTTTCTGAAGATTTAGGATTTTGGGGTTGATCCTCATGTTATCTCTCAATTAAGGTATGCTACTTATTTATTTTCAATATATATGCTTTTATTTTTCTCTTCCTTTACTGACCAGATGAGGATCTCTACCACAAGTTTCTCTACAAATGGTGGCAATGAATAGTATTGTTTAGTTAATGATTTTCGTCACCTCTAAGAGAGGTGAAAGTTGTATGTATGTATGTGGAGTTTGCTAAAATTAAAAAAAAAAAAATGGATGTTGAATTTTGATAAAGGCTATTTCCTTTATTGAATGGTTATAGTTTTTTATGTTTTACTTTTTTAATAGAGGGAATTACAATGATTGATTTTTGAATGTTAAACTATCTTTGCTTTCCCAGGATAATGCAACTTGGTTATGATGTATGATCCATTTTTGTTCAGTCGCTCAGTCATATCCGACTCTTTGTTAGCCCATGGACTATAGCACACCAGTTTTCCCTGTCTTTCACCATCTCACGGAGCTTGCTCAAACTCATATCCATTGCATCAGGGATGCTATCCAACCATCTCATCCTCTGTTGCCCCCTTTTCCTCTTGGCCTCAATCTTTCCCAGCATCAGGGTCTTTTCCAGTGAATTGTCTCTTCATATCTGGTGGTCAAAGTATTTCAGGTTCAGCTTCAGCGTCAGTCCTTCCAATGAACATTCAGGGTTGATTTCCTTTAGTATCAGCCAGTTTGATCTCCTTACTGTCCAAGTGATGCTCAAAGGTCCTCTCCAACACCACAGCTTGAAGGCATCAATTCTTTGGCACTCAGCCTTCGTTATGGTCCAACTTTCACATCCATACGTGACTACTGGAAAATCATAATTTTGACTGTATGGACTTTTGTTGGTAATGTCTCTGTCTTTTAACATGCTGCCTAGGTTTGTCATAGTTTTTCTTCCAAGGAGCAAGCATCTTTTAATTTCATGGCTGCAGTCCCCATCCACAGAGATTTTGGAACCCAAGTAAATAAAGTCAGCCACTGTTTCCACTGTTTCCCCATCTATTTACCATGAAGTGATGGGACCAGATGAGATGGTTTTCTTTTTATGAATGTTGAGTTTTAACCAGCTTTTTCACTCTTCTCTTTCACCTTCATCAAGAGGCTCTTTAGTTCCTCTTCGCTTTCTGCCAAAGGGTGGTGTCATCTGCATATCTAAGGTTGTTGATATTTCTTCTGGCAACCTTGATTCCAGCCTGTGCTTCATCTAGCCTGACATTTTGCATGATGTACTCTGTATGTAAGTTAAATAAAGAGGGTGACAGTATACAGTCATGACAGCCTTTCCCAATTTTGAATCAGTTGGTTGTTCCATGTCTGGTTACTTGCTTCTTGACCTGCATACATGTTTCTCAGGTGACAGGTAAGGTGGTCTGGTGTTCCCATCTTTTTAAGAATTTTCCAGTTTGTTGTGATCCACACAAAGGCTTTAGCGTAGTCAATAAAGCAGAAGTAGATGATTTAGAAATTCTCTTGCTTTTTCTATGATCCAACGGATGTTGGCAATTTGACCTCTGGTTCCTCTGCCTTTTCTAAATCCAGCTTGAACATCTGGAAGTTCTCAGTTCACATACTGTTGAAGACTCACTTGGAGAATTATGAGCTTTACTTTGCTAACATGTGAAATGAGTCCAGTTATGTGGTAGTTTAAACATTCTTTGCCATTGTCTTTCTTTGGAATAATGAAAACTGACCTTTTCCAGTCCTGTGGCCACTGCTGAGTCTTCCAAATTTGCTGGTATATTGAGTGTAGCAATATAACAGCATCATCTTTTAGGATTTGAAATAGCTCAGCTTGAATTCCATCACCTCCACTAGCTTTGAGGCTCACTTGACTTTGCATTCCAGATGTCTGGCTCTAGGTGAGCGATCACACCATTGTGGTTATTCAGGTCAGTGAGGTCTTTTTTGTGAAGTTGTTCTGTGTTTTCTTGCCTACTCTTCTGACTGTTAGTTGTTCAGTCATGTCCAACTCTTCGTGACCAGGCAAGAATACTGGAGTGGGTAGCCATTCCCTTCTTTAGGGGATCTTCTGACTCAGGGATTGAACCAGGATCTCCTGCATTGCAGACAGATTCTTTAGCCTCTGAACCACCAGGGAAGTCTATGATCCATTTTATATATGGTTAAATTGAATTGGCTAAATTTGATTTAAATATTTTAGAATTTATGTTTAAAAATATTTGTAATTTTTAATAATATTTTTTCTGTTGTTGTCAGTTTAACACTCCTTTATGAAATGAGC
This sequence comes from Tragelaphus eurycerus, assembly GCA_935064755.1. Classification (NCBI taxonomy): domain Eukaryota; kingdom Metazoa; phylum Chordata; class Mammalia; order Artiodactyla; family Bovidae; genus Tragelaphus; species Tragelaphus eurycerus. The sequence goes on along the minus strand of CAKXYN010000036.1, from coordinate 11,206,326 downwards.
TGGGATGTACATCCTCTTATTTTATTTCCCAGAAAAGATTGTGGAATTGTATTACTTTTTAAAATGTTTGCTAGACTTCACCAGTGAAGTTCCATGGTCTTAGAGTTTCTTTGTAGGAAAACTTTTAACTGCATACCCCATTATTAGTACTTTAAAATATGCATGTGTGTTGAGTTGTGTCTGACCCTTGTGACACCATGGACTGTAGCCCTCCAGGCTCCTTTGTCTACAGAATTTTCCAAGCAAGAATTCTGGAGTGGCTTGCTATTTCCTATTCCAGGGGATTTTCCCAACTCAGGGATTGAACTCATAGCTCCTGCACTGAAAAGTGGATTCTTTACCACTGAGCCACCTGGGAGGTCTACTTTAAAATGTAGGTGTTATTTAGATTATGTATTTTTAAGAGTAAGCTTTGCTACTTATGTTATATTGAAGTATTTATCTATTTTATGTCATTTATTAAATTGGCATGCAGTTGTTCAAAATATTACCTTATTATCATTTTAATGTGGTGGAATCTGTAGTGATGTTCCCTTTTAAAATTCTGATATTAGTTATTTGTGTGCTGTGTGCTGCACTTGGTCACTCAATTGTGTCCAACTCTCTGCAACCCCCTGCACTGTAGCCACCAGGCTCCTCTGTCCATGGGATTTTCCAGGAAGAATACTGGAGTGGGTTGCCATTTTCCTTTTCCAGGGTATCTTCCTGACCAAGGGATTGAACCTGTGTCTCCCACACTGCAGGCAGACTCTTTACCATCTGAGCCACCAGGGAAGGCTCAGGTGGTAAAGAGTCTGCCTGCAATGCTGGAGACCTGGGTTCAATCCTGGGTTGGAAAGATCCCTTGGAGAAGGGAAAGGCTACCTACTCTAGTATTCTGGCCTAGAGAATTCCATGGACTATAAAGTCCATGGGGTCACAAAGAATTGGACATGACTGAGTGGCTTTTGCTTTTGCTTTACTAATATCTATAAATTTTTATTGAACTTAAAATAGGTCAGTTTGGGTGTTCTTTAGCTTCCTCCATTGCTTTTGTTTTCTATTTCATTTGCTCTTGTCCTTTATCCTTGGTAGTTCTTTCCTTCTGATTATTTTTGAATGAATTTTTCTTCTTATTTTCTAGTCACTAAAAGTAAGATCATAGTTTAAAAAGTTGAGAACTTTATTGTTTTGAATGCTATAATTTTTTCAAAATTGTTTTAGCTTTATTTCACAACATTTAAAAACATTGGATTCATTTTTATCAAACTAAATGTATTAAGTTCCCTTATGATTTCTTCTTGATCAATGGGTAATATAGAATGTTTTGTTTAATTTCTAAATATTTGATTTCCAGATATTGTTTTTATCATTGACTTTAGTTTAATTTTACTGGTGTCAGAGAATATATTTTTTCAAGTATTTTTTCTTTGAAATCTGTAAATTTTATTGCTCAGAACGCAGATATGTTTTGTTTATATTTGAAAATGTTAATGACATGTATGGCTCCTGCTGTTTGGTGGAGTATTCTATATAGTATATATCAATTCATTTGATCAAGAATATTGTGTCATTGAATTTTATTATACCCTATGGATTTTCTGTCTAATTGTAATCCTCAAAATTACTCAGAAAGTGTTGAGAATCTTTATTTTTGGTTTCTGCTGAGATGATTGAGAGTATCCCTAAGTCATGTGTCTATTCAAATAACTTTCTGTGTTGCTGTAATTTTTGTTTCCTCTAAGGCAGTAGCAAAAGATTATCTCCCAATACAATTGGCTTTGTATCCAGAATGCACTTTCCTGACAATAGGTCTCTTAATTTTAGCTTTTTCTTTGTTTTTGCAATCTGAATAAGCTGAAGATTTCCTAGTTTCATTTTGCTAAACACTTTCTTCCCTCAGTTTACCTTTGACTCACATTTGACTCCAAGCTCCAAGAAGAAATCAGGTTACACATTCAACACTTTGCTTGGAAGTATTCTCAGAAAAATATGCAAGTTCGTTGCTTACCAGTTTTACTTTGCGTAGAACTACAGAAGGAAATTCAGCTTAAGTTTCCTGCCATCAGGAGATCAAGGTGCCCTTTTCCCCAATTTCCAATAACATGTTCCTTAGTTCCTCTTGAAATTCAACTAACAGTGATTTTAATGTTCATATTTCTATGAAAATTATGTTCATGGTGATATAGATATTCTCTATAATATCATAGGTTTTCTCAGCCTGTTTGTGACCTCTTCTGAGTTCTCTCAAGAAGGGATGTTAAGGTTCTTATTTCAACTAGCACTTTGTTCTAGGCCATCTAGACTTTTTCTATCATGACCCCTTAACATTCCTGCAGCTTCTACCCATTATCCAATTTCAAAGTGACTTCTACATTATACAGTTTTTGTCACAGGACTCATTGTTGTAATTCCAAAATCTGTATCTGTTTTCTATTGCTGTAGCAGAAAATCATCTCAAATCTAAAGCAGCAAATGGATTATTTTATAATTTTGGAGGTCAGAAATCTAGAATTGATCTGAAAGGCTGTGTTTTACATAGAGACTATAAGGGAGAATTTTATTCCTTTTTATCCAAATTCTAGAGGCTTCCTTATTTCTTTCGTTTGTGCACTTTTCTCCATCCTCTATTTCTGTCATCTCTCCTTGTTCTTTTGACTCTTTGTTGTAGAGATTCTTGCAATGACATCATGCCAGCTGAATAGTTAAGGATAATTTCCCATTTTAAGACCCTTATTTGCTTACATCTGAATGCTCCTTTTACATATAAAGTAAGATACTCATACATTTTGGGGATTAGTAAGTAGAAATCTTTTTGTTGTTGTTCAGTCACTAAATCATGTCTGACGCTGAGATCTTATGGACTGAAGCACACCAGGTTCCTCTGTCCTCTACTATTTAGAGACCTATTATTTAATTTACTACACTCATCATACACTGTTTTTACTTCACTTTAATCAGTATATTATCTTTTAAATAAACTGAAAATAAGAAAAAAAAATGTTTTCTACATTTTGTCACACATTTCCCATTCAAAGTTTTTTTTTTATTATTAACTTGTATAGATGCAAATTATATCTGGTATCATTTTTGGGTCTTTTTAACATTTCTCTTTGTGCATGTCTATTGATACTGAATTGTCTCCTTGATTGTTTCCTAAAAACCTGTTTATTTCATCATTTTGAAAGATTCTCTTGCTTGGTATAGAATTTGGATTGATAATTTTTTTTTTTTTCCTTCAGTACTTAAAAGATGCTGCTCTGTTTTAATCTTATTTGCATAGTTTCTGACAACAAGTCTACTAGAATCCTTATCTGTGTAATTTGTTTTTCTTTCTAACTGCTTTTAGATTTTTCTCTGGATGTCTGTTTTTTAGCAATCTCTGATGTACCACAGTGTTGTTTCCATATTTTTTCCTGTTTTGGTTTTAATGAGCTTTTCAGGTCTATAATTTTAAAATTTATAAAATTAGGGAGTTATAATTGGCCATTATTTCTTCCAAAATATTTTCTGCTACTTTTCCTTCCCAGATTTCTATTGTTCATATGTTAGACTGCTTGATACTATTATAATATATACTTTTTGTTTTCTTTCTGTGTTTCATTTTTGGATAGATTTTTTTTGCTTTTTTTTTCCTTCCTTAAATTCACTTACCTTTTATTCTGCAGTGATTAGTATGCTAATGGTTGCTAATTTATTAGCATACTTTTTTCAGACATTGCATTTTTAATCTGTAGAAGTACTACATCTTGACCATATTTTCTTCTAACTTTTAAAAAATATAAACATGTTGAAATAGCTGTTGAATAACCTTGTCTGATAATTCCATTGCCTCTGCTAATTTTCAGTCAGTTTGTATTAACTGGTTTTCTCCTGTTACAGCTCACACTTTCCTGCTCCTTTACATGTTTGTAATGACTAAGTAACAATGTGGATCTTATACTGTTTGATGCAGAATTTTGTTGTACTCCCTTAAACAATGTTTGACTTGATTATAGAAAGAGAAATCTATTACATTCTTTTGAGGCTTGTCTTTATAATTTATTATTCCAAATACAGAGCAGTCTTTAATCTATGACTAATTTAACTGTACTACTTATGCATTGCATTTTTAAAGTCTCTTCTGATGTCTCTTGTATTATCTGCTCTTTCTATTCTGGCTGGTGGGAAAATAAGCTAACCCCAGCCTTATGAGAACTCTGACCATTGTTCAGTCTACTGTTTTCCGGTCTTTCCCCACCCCCCACAACCTCAGGTAAACTCATAAATCATTCTTATAAATACCCAAGAAGAACTAAACCAAAGATTAAAGTGGACCCTTCTGCACATTTTTGTAGCTTTCTCTGTTTCACCCTGGGTAAAAGTTTGGCTTAAGCTCAACATTCAGAAAATGAAGATCATGGCATCTGGTCCCATCACTTCATTTGAAATAGATCGAGAAACAGTGTCAGACTTTATTTTTCTGGACTCCAAAATCACTGCAGATGGTGACTGTAGCCATGAAATTAAAAGACGCTTACTCCTTGGAAGGAAAGTTATGACCAACCTAGATAGCATATTCAAAAGCAGAGACATCACTTTGCCAACAAAGGTTCGCCTAGTCAAGGCTATGGTCTTTCCTGTGGTCATGTATGGATGTGAGAGCTGGACTGTGAAGAAGGCTGAGCGCCGAAGAATTGATGCTTTTGAACTGTGGTGTTGGAGAAGACTCTTGAGAGTCCCTTGGACTGCAAGGAGATCCAAGCAGTCCATTCTGAAGGAGATCAGCCCTGGGATTTCTTTGGAAGGAATGATGCTAAAGCTGAAACTCCAGTATTTTGGCCACCTCATGTGAAGAGTTGACTCATTGGAGAAGACTCTGATGCTGGGAGGGATTGGGGGCAGGAGGAGAAGGGGACGACAGAGGATGAGATGGCTGGATGGCATCACTGACTCGATGGATGTGAGTCTGAGTGACCTCCGAGAGCTGGTGATGGATAGGGAGGCCTGGCGTGCTGCAGTTCATGGGGTCACAAAGAGTCGGACACAACTGTGTGACTGATCTGATCTGATCTGATCTGATCTATTCTTCAGTACTATGTTTACAAATTACAGTGACCTTGTGTGTGTGTTTGTGTGTGCCTGTGCATTCTCAATTACTAGGTCGTGTTCGATTCTTTGAAACCCCATGGACTGTAGCCCTCCAGGCTCCTCTGTCCATGGACTGTTCCAGGAAAGGATATTGAAGTGGGTTGCCATTTCCATCTTGAGGGGATCTTCTCTATCCAGGGATCAAATTCTTGTCTCTTTATGTCTCCCTCATTGGCAAGCAGATTGTTTATCATTATGCCATCTGGGGTGCCACAGCCCCCTTGGGGTTCCCAATTTCCAATTCATCTCTCCAACTCAGAGAGTCCTCTAGGCTGTGTTTGGAATTCCCTTCCTTACCTTATAGACTAGAAATTGCTTTCAGACAAGAATCTAGGACAATCAGAAGACTTAGCTTATTTGTTTCCCTCGCCTCAGGGATCTCCATCTTATGCTGCCTATTTCCAATGTTTGTAGATCTTCACTTGATATATTTTGTTTCATTTTTTAGTTCTTGAGGATGAGAAAATAAACCCAGTCTCTCACTCTACATGGCTAGAAGCAGACATCACCTGCAAATACTTTTGAATGTATTTTTTATAATTATACTTTTTGAAAAATTATTTTTCTTGTTCATCACCCACAATAGTAAGAATAAATGAATATAATATTTATTTTAGAAGTTACATTCTTAGGCCATATTAACAGAGTTAGATTTATCAAGAGAGTGTAATACTGTTTCCAATAACTACACATTAATTTTGTCATTCCAACTTATACTCACAATGTCATTTAGAATGTCTTGTGCATTTCATTTTTCTAGTGATATATGAAATCAATTTATGAAATTAATAAATTAGAAAATCTCTTGAAGTTTTAGTCTAACGTTTAAAAAAATCTCTGCTTAGCAAATATTTTATCCTGATTAAAAAGTATTAGCAAAGGCACAGGGATCATCATATTAAAATTTTAAATTATAAAATATCTCAGAAATGTATAATACATGGGAAATCATATATTTAACAACCAGCAGTGATTTGTGTTTTCACACAACTGTCTTTGTTAGATAGGTTCATTTATATTCATACGTATTCATTCAGTCTTCTACCACTAATTTTGTTTGCCTACTTTTCAGTACACCCTGAGAGAAAATTTAGGAAGAATATGATTTCTAAAATTTAAGTTATATTTCACCTTTCCCTTTTAATTTTAAATCTGTTGACATCATCACTGGTCTTTGTAGCCCTGTGAAACTTTAAAATACTGAACAGGAACTTCCCTGGTGGTCCAGAGGCTGACTCTGCACACTCAGTGCAGGAAACCTGAGTTCGATCCCTGGTCATGAAACTGGATCCCACATGACACAACTAAGAGTTTGCATGCCACAAAGAAAAGATTTTGTGTGATGCAACTAAGACCCAGAGCAGCCAAAAAAGTAAACATTTAAAAATAAATACATTAAATAAAATAATGAATAGAATGTAAAATTCTGAATCTCCCTCTCTGATCCACATGTCTGAATCTAATTTTTTACATTTCATTATCTTTATAGAATGTTGTAGAATTTGGGGGTCTTAAGGTCTTTCAGTTACATGGATGGTTTTAAATTTCCTTTCTTCTAACTGGACTCTACTAGTAGTGGTCAGATGTCGTACCAAGATTAAGTATAGCCAATAGAAATTTGAACATATACCATTAAAGTTACCTACTCAATGGGCATTTCCTTCATGACAGAATACTGCTGGTTTTTCAGAGAAGTACTCTGGGTATGTGTGATGTTCTGGTTCTCCCAGGAAGCCAGTTTGAACATTAGGTAGATGAAAGGGGTCATCTTAAGTGAATTCTTCAACTTGTTCAGTTGCTAAGTTGAGTGCAGCTCTTTGTAAACCCATGGACTGTAGGGTACCAGTCTTCCCTCTACTTCACCATCTCCCTAAGTCTGCTCAAACTCATAACCATTGAGTCAATGATGCCGTCCAGCCATCTCATCCTCTGTCATCCCCTTCTCCTCCTGCCTTCAATCTTTCCCAGCATCAGGGTCTTTTGCAATGAGTTGGTTCTTTCAACCAAGTTGCCAAAGTATTGGAGCTTCAAGCTTCAGCATCAGTCCCTCCAATGAATATTCAGGGTTGATTTCCTTTAGGATTGACTTGTTTGATCTCCTTGTAGTCCAAGGGACTCTTGAAAGTATTCTCTAGCACTGTAGTTCAAAAGCATTAATTCTTTGACACTCAGCCATCCTTATTCTTCGACTGATATTTCCTAATCCAAGGGTGGAGGATGTAGGGAATAATTTGCTACTTGCTTCTAGTTAGTATTTCATACTTAATGGTTCTCCAAAACTATTTTTAATCTGTAAGAGGATTTTTTTTTCTCAGAAATCAATTCTGCCTCTGTCCTCAGTACCAACTTGTTTAGTTTGACATTCTTCTTGATCATGGCACATTAAGCTCCTTTCCCGTGTTTATGTAAAAGAGAAATCTCTTAATCTCGGTTTCATCTGGGATCTTGCTTTGCTTTTCAACCCTATTATATATCAGTTTGTCTACTTGTGTGGCTCTAGGACAGTAACAGGATAATAATATAACAGGATAATGTGGCTTTCATCCAGTCTATGACAAATATACGTGCTTATTATCCATGTGTGTCATGGCTTGAGTGACAATTTTCTGTTAGAATTCAAAAAAGAAGCATGGAATTTCAATACTCTTTTCCTATAGCTTTTGTTCTGCCATTGCATAACACTACCAAATATACCTGCAATACTTTAGTTGTATGCCTACTATATGCCAGGCATTATACTCAGTGCTAGGGATAAAATGGTGAACAAACTATACACAGGAACATAGAAGAAGTTCATTTACTAGGTGTTAAAGGAAAAGGTTAAATAAATAAACTAATGAGTGCAGAGCTTCAGTCAGTTCAGTTCAGTTGAGTTCAGTCGCTCAGTCGTGTCTGACCCTTTGCGACACCTTGGACTGCAGCACTCCAGGCTTCCTTGTTCATCACCAACTCCTGGAGCTTGCTCAAACTCACGTCCATGGAATCAATGATGCCATTCAGCCATCTCATTCTCTGTCGTCCCCTTCTCCTCCTGTCTTCAGTCTTTCCCAGCATCAGGGTCTTGAGTCACTTCTTTGCATCAGGTGGCCAAAGTATTGGAGTTTGGCTTCAGCATCAGTAGAAGTTGGTAATTTTGGGATATCGGTATCCGTGGCATTTGTGGAAAAATCAAGTTTATCTTCTGCTCCACATAAGCACAATTTAAATAATAAAACTTAGAAGAACGATATAATATGGAGTATCAATATTTGAAAATAATGTCACTTTAAGGTGTCTTTGTCGGAGAAGGCAATGGCACCCCACTCCAGTACACTTGCCTGGAAAACCCCATGGACGGAGGAGCCTGGTAGGCTGCAGTCCATGGGGTTGCTAGGAGTTGGACAAGACTGAACGACTTCACTTTCACTTTTCACTTTCATGCATTGGAGAAGGAAATGGCAACCCACTCCAGTGTTCTTGCCTGGAGAATCCCAGGGATGGTGGAGCCTGGTGGGCTGCCGTCTATGGGGTCGCACAGAGTCAGATGTGACTGAACTGACTTAGCAGTAGCAATAGCAAAGTGTCTTTGTAGTTTAGCCAATGTGTAACACTTGTGAGAGTCAGAGTACTTTTCCAATGTTAATACATTTATCAATATAAGGTTCATAAAATTTCAGAATTAAAAATGTGCAATTTTAAGCCACTGATAAATTTGGTAGTATAAAAATATTTTTGGCA